>JARHVA010004483.1:772500-892500 GCA_037957365.1 Torreya grandis
TATGGCTAATGACACCTAACCCATAGGTCCTCCTTGCTCACACAACCCTTCTAGGCTATTCTTTCACTAATTCTTAGTCATCCATAGCCTTTTGGACTTAGCTCTTTTTGACCTAGGTATCCATTCAATTCCCAAATCTATAACCCTAGGTCTCATCCCCTTAGGACAACAACACCCAAATTAGATAGGAGCACTAGAACCTAGGGTGTCATATTTCCAATGCTATTATCCAAGTGCATTTTTACCCCTTGTGATTAGATTTTCCTAGATCCTTATCCTTTTTTTATGTCATCCTAATACAAGTTGATTTAACCCATAATAATTAATTACCCTATAATAAGGCCATTCAAAGTCCATTTAGAAGGGTTGGTACTCATTTAGAGGAAATAAGCAAGAATACAATCAAGTACACTCAATAACTCTTCCCTATTCTCTACGTACATCCATCCAAGAGCATTTCAAGCATCCACACCAATCCCTAGTCATCCAAATTACATCCAATTTTACATATATTTGCATACATCATAGATAATTACACCAAGCACTTCAATGGGAGAAATACATTAATTATATCCCTCTTCAGAGTATTGGTATGTAGGTAATGTTCCCACACATGGGGTCTGAAGTGCATCCAACATATGCTTTACACATTAATCCGTTCTCTCTCTTTCCCAAATTTCCATTCAAGTTCAAGCACAAAGAGCTCCTAAGGGTTTTGAAGACTAAATCAAACACACAGTGAGATTTTTAGGCTTTTAGGCCTCAAAAATTCATAGATAGGGTAACACAAGCTTACTGAATAGAACCCAACAAGCTTTCATCCTTAGGATAATAGCACTAGAATAGGACAACAACACCAGACAACAGGGTGTCCACTTTTGACACTCCTATCTAACCTAGAAACAAAGTTCACGAACTTGTTCTAGCATGTTGTCCAGTCCTACTCCTTCAGTATCATGCCTTATCTCAGTCTGGGTTAACCAAAATAAGCTAAATTCTATTTTCTCTCACATCTTCTTATGTTAATAAAAGGTAAAAATAGTATCCATTTACAAAAATGAGTAGGTAATTTACATCATATTATTTATTAATTTACATTTCTTAGACCCATTTATTATTTAGGAATTAAACACTTAATTTCCTATAACAATAAAACATTTGGTGAACCCAACTTACTTTGAATTTTTGCACAAAAAACCCTAGAAACCCTAGGGATAAATATTTTTGATTTTTTACCATAATTTCCTAGTTTTTCCTAAATTTAAAAATTATAAATCTACTAATTAATTTTAAAAACATCACATATTTTTTTCAAACCCTAGTTTGAACATACTAGGTCCTTTTTACATACAAACACTTTTCAAACACTAAGAAAAAGATATTTCTAATTTTAAAAATATTTTCTAATTTTTCCTAAATTTTTCAAGCAAAATTCTACAAATTTTGTTTAAATCTTTCAAATTAATTTTGAAAACTTTCATTCAAAACCCTAGTTGTATCAACTAAACTCCCAATTATTTTCTATTACTTTTCACATCATTTTCTAAAATTTTAGTTACATATCAAACACAAAAAATCAATTTCAACATTAAAAATTCATAGTATTTTGCACAATTATTTCTAAAAAATCTTTAGTTGCATATACTAGCACCTATTTGCTTCTTGTAGTATTACCTTACATGTTTTGAAGCTCCATATCCTTTCTATACATATTCCAATTCATTATTTAGATTATATTAGCTTAATCTTTTTTATTATTATCCAAGTTTTTTACTTATGCCACCTAAGTTCCATGCACCTCTTCACTCAAGATGAAGTACAAGAGTTAGTGGCAATCCTCTTAAATTAATATAGATTCCTTCAACTTGACCATATACCATGGATAAACAACCAAATGAGATTCCTATTATAGATTCTACACATACATATTATACAAATTTCTATGAGGATAACTTTGATCATGAGCAATATGAAAATACCAATGATGATCTACACACCAATGCTCCTACTCCACCACATGGGACTACCAATCCATTTCCACCTATTTTTGATAATGAATTAGTCCTTAAAAAATATTTGGTTTTACAAAAATTTAGACAAATAATTAAGCAACAACCTAAATATCATACCTTAATTTTGTAGTCTATCATGGAAATAAAAATGGCTAAGCAAGTTGAGTCTTCTAGTCATTAAAAATTCATAGTATTTTGCACAATTATTTCTAAAAAAATATTTAGTTGCATATACTAGCACCTCTTTTCTTCTTGTGGTATCACCTTACATGTTTTGAAGCTCCATGTTCTTTCTATACATATTCCAATTCATTGTTTAGATTATATTAGCTTAGTCTTTTTTGTTATTATCCAAGTTTTTTCCTTATGCCACCTATGTTCCTTGTACCTTTTCCCTCAAGATGAAGTGCAATACTTAGTGACAATCCTCTTGAATTAATTTAGATTCCTTCAACTCGACCTTTTACCATGGATAAACAACCAAATCAGATTCCTATTATAGATTCTACACATACATATTATACAAATTTATATGGGGATAACTCTGATCATGAGCAATATGAAAATACCAATGATGATCTACACACCAATGCTCCTACTCCACCACATGGGACTACCAATCCATTTCCACCTATTTTTGATAATTAATTAGTCCTTAAAAAATATTTGTTTTACAAAAAATTAGAGAAATAATTAAGCAATGACCTAAAGATCATACCTTAATTTTGAAATCTATCATGGAAATCAAAAAGGCTAAGAAAGTTGAGTCTTCTAGTCATTAAAAATTCATAGTATTTTACACAATTATTTCTAAAAAATCTTTAGTTGCATATACTAGAACCTCTTTGCTTCTTGTGGTATCACCTTACATGTTTTGAAGCTATGTATCCTTTCTATACATATTCCAATTCATTGTTTACATTATATTAGCTTAATATTTTTTTCTATTATCCATGTTTTTTTCCTTATGCCACCTAAGTTCCTTACACCTCTTCACTCAAGATGAAGTGCAAGACTTAGTGGAAATCCTCTTAAATTCACTTAGATTATTTCAACTTGACCATATACCATGGATAAACAACAAAATTAGATTCCTATTATAGATTCTACACATACATATTATACAAATTTCTATGAGGATAACTTTGATCATGAGCAATATAAAAATACCAATGATGATGTACAAACCAATGCTCCTACTCCACCACATGGGACTAATGATCCATTTCCACCTATTTTTGGTAATGAATTATTCCTTTAAAAATATTTGGTTTTATAAAAAATTGGAGAAAAAAATTAAGAATCAACCTAAAGATCATACCATAATTTTACAATCTATCATGGAAATCAAAGAGGCTAAGCAAGTTGAGTCTTATAGTAATTTAGAGAAACCAATTATAAATGAAAATACAGGGGTAATAATGTCTCAGCTGCCCCCTATATAATCCCATCCTTTTTCTATGCCACTAGTTATAACTAGTACATCCCTATCTCTTGATGTGATAGCCCTTGTACAAGAGATCTGATCTCTTCAGTCCAAGGTACAACATCTTGAGAAAGGTACCACTAGACCTACATAGGTTTTGGATTCTTTTTCTCTTTTGCATACACCATTGGCATGTCACATTGCGTATACACCCTTGCCAGAAGGATTTTTTCAACTCAAGCTCATTCTATATGATGGTAAGGGTGATCTAGAGACACATTTGAGATCTTTTCATGTAACATGTTTGGATTATGTACCCAATGACTAGCTACTTACAAAGATATTTTCATAGAGTCTAAAGGATTATGCTTTACAATGGTTTTATAGTCTACTAAATCAGTCAGTCAAAACCTTCAATCCTTTAGTAGACATGTTCCTATCACATTTTTGTATCAACATTGGTGATAAGGTTTCATATGCATAGATTTCATAATAGAAATAAAATTCAAATGAGCCCCTCATAGATTATGTTCCTAGATACAAGACTATTCTAGATAAACTAACTAGCCCCATGATTGATCAAGAGCTAAAATATATCTTCAAATAGATCCTTCTAATATAATTACATGATTCTATTATGTTAAAAATAGTCTCTTCCTTCACCAAATTGTGTCATACTCTCAAGGGAAGAGAAGTTAAGCTAATTTCAATAGGAAAACTTAAGTATTCAAGTATCTCAGACACAACCAACAAGATTAATAGTAATGTCCCATACAAGGTCAAAATCAATGATAACAAGAATCATAATCAGCCAATATTCAATGCAAATTTAGATCCCCCTCAACATGTGGTTATATCATCACCTCCTCATCATGCATTACCAATCTACCAGTTTCTCTAGTCAGTGTTTTTCAATAGTTATTGGAATACAACATCATCACTCTACTTCTTATTTGGGAAGAAGATATAGCAAAGCCTCTTCCATGAGGATATGATCAAAATACATTTTATGATTCTCATAGGGTACCAAGCCACACCACAAATAAATGCATCAATTTGTGACATAAGATAAAAGACATGATAGATGACAATCTACTTGATCTAGGAACTTCAATTGAGATTCCAATGAGAAAGCCAACACAATATAAATATTTGAAAATCTATTTAGATCTATTTACACAACATTAAAAACAAGATAAATAGGACACACCAAGTATTCATCATACATACCATACACATCCTCCACTAGCTACATACTAGGCACCTTCAGTTAAGGCACATCCTTTGAGAGGTATGATAGGTGTGTATGATTCCAGAGTTCAAACCAAGCCTTTGATATCTTTTTTAGATTAGGAGATTGTAGAGGAGAATATAGGTTATAAATTAATTTTTATTAGAGTACATATTCATAATCAACCTATTCATAGTGTACTCATTGGTTATAGTTCCTTTCTTAACATGTGTATCCTCACACTACTTCATCACTTAGGTTATTCATAGTAGGATATCACTTTGATAGACATAGTTATCAATGGTTTTAGTGGGCATATTCAGAGTTCATTGGGTGAGATATTACTTCCATTACAAGTTGGTCCTATATATATGGGCACATCATTTACTATAGTTCCTAGTGAATTTTTTTTTGACATATTACTTGGTCGAACATGGATTCAAAAACTTAGGGTGGTACCTTCTATAGTTAATATATGAATAAAGTTCATTCACATTAATCAAGTTATCATATTTGTTGGAGTTCATTATGAGTCACCACTCCCCACTTACGATCCATCTATCAACTTACAGTCACTAACTTCAATTCTTCCACCGAATTTAGTTTCTCCTCAGAGTTTTTATATCTTCCACATAATATGTATCGATAGTTGTCGTATCCATTGCTAGTATATAGGGTTCATAAAACCTCATAGTTTTAGGATTCTATACAACCTCCATTGATAGTATTTACACATAGAGCAATTACATTGAGGTCTCATACAACTACATAGATAACAACTATTCAGAGAACCCATTATACTTATAGATGGGTCCCTAAGAGCTCTACAATTACATCCACTTATTAGAGTTATAGGGGGACCCCAAATTTGGTTTATACTTTCAATATTTTAGATAAATTATAATGTACACATCTTTTAGCTTCACAATCTCAAACATACACCTATGCCTCATGATCACACATGATTTAGTTTATCGATATAGGACACCATGATAAGAAGTCTCATTTGAGACTCATCAGTTAGTATCATTTCTTCCTAGTATTTCATATACATATATTATATTAAAACTCAAAAAAAATACAAAAAATTCAAAATATAAAAAATAATACAAAAAATTCAAAATATAAATAACAATGCAAAAAATTCAAAAATACCAAAAACATATTGATTGTATGTATCATCCATGTTTTACATTATTAGTATCATTTTTAGGACTTACATTTTCTATTTTATGCTATTGTATGTCAATTTTATACATTAGCATGCATCACTTGATCTTCTTTGAGTGTGTGTAGTAATATCCATCTACTTGATTGGTTCATTCTACCCATAGAGGGGGCACTCTTACTTATACATTCAAGAAACACATCAATATACACACCCACTAGGGGAATTTTCTACATGCCTACACCATCTAGGTTATGTCATTCCTACACTTCAAATTTTGAGTTATCATGCTGATGTAAATTACTTTATATATTACATAGAATATTATATTGATATTTCACTAGTATCTAGCACTTGTGTATCTCTTAGCATATACCTAGTCTTGTAGTAGACATGTTTTACATACTTTCACATTTGCTTTGATTAGTTAGATGTGATTTTATCTTTCCATATATTACATGCATTTTATGCTTGCTTAGCATAGCTTATGTGATTGTATTTCCAATTTTAGCTTGTTTCTTACCTATGCCTTAGGATATTTTCCAAATGTCATTTGTTTCTATTCATGTGTGTGCCTTATGACACATATCAATGTCCTTTGATTATAATCTTCCATGTTCTTGTTGCCCTTGTGCCAACTTCTCTTGTTTCACTTTTATGTATATATGGCATTTGAACATGACTTCCATGCTCATTTCTAGTTTAAATGACATGTGCCTCTGTCCATTGTTTGTGTGGCCCCTTAGCCATCCTTATGTGATTTTTGATTCTTTATTCTTTCTTTTTTTCTTTTCAATGTATGTAATTCAATGATCCATATCATGCATTTTCTTTTCTTTCTTGGATGCCATGATGGACATCATGTTCCATCCCTCTAACTAACAACTAATAACTAATATGTAACATTTTGAATTTAGTATTTTAAAAATGATTTCACATTGTTATATATATCTAGGCATACCCATTTTGATCTAAAAATATATTAATACAAATATTAATATATCTTGAAAAATATTGTCAAATATCAAATGCTATATCATATATCTATATATCTTAACACGCTTGCAGGACTCTTTTCTTCTGAGGGTAGTCATTACATGTTCATAATTCCTACCCTCAAGTGAGGGAGATAAAATATGATTTTTTTCATAGATACAAAAGCTCATAATAGTAACAATAATAGCATTTAGACCACTAAGAACATAATCGAGAGGTCAAACCAGTTAAAATAGAATAGAGAAATAGTGATAGTTCTAAATCAGTAACCAATTTTCACATCAAACAATAGTGTTTGAAATGGATATTAGCACCAAAAAAAAGGTTTTCCACATTTTGGCACTCCTTTATAGGCAAAAAAAACACTCAAGTTTTCTAGAAATAGGCAAAAAGTTTAGTTTAGGGACCATTTTTGCACTTCTAGATCAGTGAAATTTAATAGTTTTGATAAACATTTATTAGATATAGGGGGTTATCATGCATGGCATGATGGTTATCACTTTAAATTCAGATTAGGTAGTTGGTATAACTTCTATATCAATATCCATGTTCCAAATATCAATGATTGGGGGCAATGTGCATAGCACATTGATCTTCTCTTATTTTTGAGTTTAGTTTATTTCAGGCATTCTCAATAGTTTCATGCCTTAATCCATTTGTAGGTGGTTGACATCATTTTCAAGTTAAACTTTCATAAAAATTTAACTTTCCAAGTACTTGAGTTCCTGAGTTGGCTTTCATATAAACCTAGTACATCAGTTTCAGAGTGTCTTTCATACAAGCCTAACCTCCATATTTCAAAATGGCCAAGAGTGGCCTAGTTTCCAACATACATTTAGACTATCCATACCACATTGTTAGATTTCTAGCACATACATGAGATTCATGAAAAAATTCATATGACATATATTATACGCCGGTATCACTTCATAGCTTCACTTCACATGGCAATGATGGAGCTAAAGGGCCAACCCTTTTATTCTTGAACCACCTATTTAGAGGGATTGGACACATAGTCGAAAAATCAATTAGCACATGCATGATTCATTAAATTCACTTAGTTGGTGATGATGGAGATAAAGGGACATCTTTTTCATTCTTGAGCCACCTTTTGGGGAATTGAGCACTCAATTATATTTATGATATTTACTCTTGATTCAACACATACCCAACACAATCCAATACAATCTAGCATCACCATAGGTTTTGTATTGGTTTGCATATCCAATGAGTTATATTCATTCATTTCTCTTCCTCTTACTTAGAAATTTGTATGTTTTTATTTTACATATAGTGTATCTAGTAAGAACTGATCTACTTTGCAGTTTTATTTATAGATTCACACTTCACAACATGCTCTCTTTATGCACATCCAACATAACACAACTTATTAGCTTCACCCTTACAGGTAAGTTCAGGTATGCTTTTTTTTTTTTTTCCTTATCCAAAAATTTACTTTGGTAAATCACTAGAATAAGGGGGGGATGTATTCATATAAAATACAAAATTGGATGTCTTAGGCATGGCTAATGACACCCAACTCATAAGTCTTCCTTCATGCTCACACAACCCTTCTAGGATATTCTTTCAGTAATTCGCAATCATTTTTAGCCTTAAAAAATTATCTCTTTTATACCCAAGTAACTCTTTTAGGCCCGGAACAAAACATTTCAATTTGGGTTAAAAAAATTATTGCATTTCATTCTTGCTTAAATGCATATTTAGCCCGGATTACAATGATGGAAGGTGGGGCGATGGCTGTGCGCAAGGAAGGGCACGGGGAAGGGCATGGAGGAGACCAGCGGCTAAGCGACCCACCTACAGCTCCCAGCTTGGGTGGAGAGGGCGTGGGAGGGCGAGATGCAGTGAAGACTGCTTTCTATTCTGGCGAAAGGGTAAAATTGAATAAGGTAAATGGCTGTTTGCTCAGAAGGCAGGATAGACCAGTTTTAATTATTCCACGGGAAACAATTCAGGAGGATATTGAATATCTCTCCTCACATACTTTAATTTGCAAGTTTTTGGGAATTAGAATCCCCCAGCCAGCCTTGGAAGCTTGGATCAGGTGCTCCTGGGTAGTTGAGGGAGATTTCGACATTATGTTGGCAGCAAACAACTACTTTCTGGTGAGTTTCTCCTCTGTAGCGGATCGTAATCGGATTTTCGAAGGAGGGCCTTATTTCTATGAACGGGTAGGCCTCTTTCTTAAGCCTTGTCATGTGGGTTTCAACACGGCTGAGGAAATCCCAGCGTGTGTCCCGGTTTGGGTGAGGCTACCCCGACTGCCGTTGGAATTCTGGCGGGAAGACATTCTCAAATAAATAGCAGCTCTGCTGGGAACCCCAACAGCAATAGCCCATCAATCCCTTGACAAGAAAGTTATCACATATGCTCGGGTGTGTGTGGACATGGATTTATCAAAACCTCTTCCTGACTCCCTGGAGATTTGTTTGGGTTCCCTGACATGGATTCAACAGATTGACTATGAGTCCATTCCTTTCAGGTGCAGAATATGTCATGTTTACGGACACCTCCATAGACAATGCCCTCTGGCTGCCAAAGATAAAGGACCAATGACAGAGAGCTCAAAGCCTTCTTCAGTACCTGCTGATAAGTTTCCTGGGAGTGCGGCTCAGCTTCAAAAAACAAAATCTCTTCAGGACAGCATGAGTAAAGGTAAAAATCTTGTTGCTGGAATTGGGGCGCAGGACTCTGCTGATCCCTTTAATAGTGGAGTGGAGGAGTTTACTCCAGTCAGAAAGCGGGCTAGAGGCCGTGGAACTAGGAGAGGGGCTGTGGATAGGCATTTGGAGTAGAGTTTTAACAAATTTGACGCCCTGGATAATATGGTTGAGGAAGAGGGGTTTCCCTCTCAGGCCCTTGGGGAAGCTTCAGGGCAGCAACTGCATTGTCCTGAACCTATGGAAGACCAAGATAGTATGGATCAAACACTCCCAGCTGGACCTCTAGGTCTAGAGGAAGGACAACTGATGCATGACATTGAGAATAAGGAGAAAGAAGTCAAATGGGCTGATTTGGTGAAGGAGGGCGATGCTTGGAAAAAAGATAAAAATTCTGTTCTGGCACTTAGGCTAAGTCAAAAACATTTCAAAAAAGCCACATCCTCTGGTGCTCCCAAGGCTGGAAGGAGGAAAGACCAGGATAAACTCAAAATTACAGGTGATCATTTGGTGGAATCTGGGGCGGTTAAGACCATGGAAGAGCACTTCCCCCAAACCACCCAATGATAGTGCTATCTTGGAATGTTCGGGGTTTGAATAGCTACCCCAGGCAAAAAGCTATTCGCAGTTTGGTTTGGGATCACTCTCCGGACATTTTTTGTATCCAAGAGACGAAACTTTCTGTTGACTCATTTATTGCTTGTATGCCAATTTTTTGGCAGAATGGACAATGGCAATGTGTGGGAGCTAAAGGCAGCTCGGGAGGGCTTGCTATGGGATGGGACCAAAGGAAAATTTTGCCACAACACTGGATCTCTTGTCTCTCGGCCTTGTCAATGGTGGCATCTTCTCTGGAGACCGGGGAGTTATGCTTGGTTACCTCCGTCTACGCCCCTGTTGACATTGTTGGGCAGCAGCAGCTTTGGGCACATATCCGGTACATCAGGCAATGTTTTCCCTTTCTACCATGGATACTAACTGGGGACTTTAATGTGGTTATTATCCTAGAGGAGAAGCGTGGGGGACTAAGCCGCTTAGGCTCCTCTTTTGAGTGCCTGCGCCATCATATGGAGATGCTTCGTATTTCCGATGTGAAACCGTCCAATGGACTTTTTACTTGGAGTAACTGAAGAACAGGTAATGAGGCAATTTCTGAACGTCTTGATAGATTTTTAGTCTCCTCTTTCTGGCAATCCAGTGCTTTCACTCTCACTTGTGAGATCTTAGATTGGAGGGGCTCAGACCATTGGCCTATTAAACTTTCCATAGGCCAGATTGGGGGTCCTAAAAAACCTCCTTTCAAATTCTAGTTGATGTGGTTGCGGGATCCTTCCCTTTATGATCTCATAGGTCAATGGTGGAGACAGGGAAGCCCGCCTTATGGCACTGCCATGTTCTCTTTCATGAAAAAGCTTCAGTTTGTTAAAAGGAAATTACAGATTTGGAATAGGACTTGTTTTGGAAATCTGCAGAGTCAGAAGAAGCTTGCACAAGACCAGTTGGACGGCATAACCAGGCAGATAAGAGAGTTTGGACTCTCGGAAGACCTTCACCTCCGCGAAGGTAGAGCGGCCTCTTTGCTGGCAGAATGGGATCTTAGGGAGGAGATCTATTGGAAGCAGAAGGCGAGAATTGATTGGCTTCAGGAAGGAGATAAGAATACGGCCTTTTTTCATAAATCTGTACAAGGGAGGTGCAACGGTAATTTTATTACTTCTCTTATCACTCAGGATGGAACTCACCTCTCCTCCTCTCAGGATATTAGTAGAGAAGCTGTCCGGTATTTCTCCGATCTTTTTGACAGTAACACATTGATAGATGAAGGGGCAGAAAATGAAGTGCTGTCCTGTATTCCGTCCTTGGTGGATGATAGAATGAATGAAGATCTTTTGCATCCGATTGGTATAGCTGAAGTGGAGGAAGCTTTGTTTAGTATGAAGAGAGGTAAAGCCCCTGGTCCGGATGGATTTCCTGCTGATTTTTTCCAAGACTTGTGGGATATTATTAAGCATGACCTGGTAAGTGTTATACAGGAGTCCTATGCTAACAAAGAAATGTTGCGGGCGTTGAATGCTACCTTCCTGGTGTTAATACCAAAGAAGGAGCAGGCAAATAAGCTGGATATGTACAGACCTATTGCTCTTTGTAATGTTGTCTATAAATTGATTACTAAGCTCATAGCGCAAAGGCTGAAAGGGCTCCTCCCCAATCTTATTTCAGAGGAACAAGGAGGCTTTGTGGCAGGTAAGAAAATTATTGACGGAGTTGTGATAGCTTCGGAGGCTATTCATTCCATGAAAAGATCTCATGAGAAGGCTATGTTTATCAAGCTTGATCTTGCTAAAGCCTATGATAGGGTTAGCTGGAGGTTGGTGCAGAAGGTTCTTTCTGCTTTTGGGTTCAAACAAGATTGGATTAGGTGGGTGTTAAGCTGTATCACTACGCCTTCCTTTTCTGTTCTTGTCAATGGAGCGCCAACGGAGCTTTTTGGAGCTTCTAGAGGGCTTCGGCAAGGGGACCCAATTTCTCCTTACTTGTTTATCCTTATGGCGGAAGGGCTGGGCAGGTTCTTCAAATACAGAGTCTCTCAGAATGCTATTCAGGGATGGAAGTGGGAGGGCAGAATATCCACCTTATCCCACCTTCAATTTGTTGATGACACTATCTTGGTTGGTGAAGCTAGGATCAAAGAAGCCAAGGCTGTCCGCATCACTCTTGATAAGTATTTGGCGGCTTTTGGACAGCAGATCAATGAGCATAAATCTTCTATTTACTTTTTCAACACGCCTGAATCTATCCAGGCAAGAATAGCTACTATTCTTCATTTTCAGATTCAGACCCTCCCTGTGATTTATCTAGGCGTTCCTATTGTTGTGGGACGCCAACCTAGGCTATTTTGGCAGAACATTCTGGACAAGCTGAGACAGAAGGTAAGCCACTGGACTTATAGATGGTTATCTACTGCAGGTAGGGTGATTTTGTTACAATCGGTTATTGAGGCTTTACCAATATATAGGAGCATGGTTCAGTGTGCCCCAGCCTACTTTCTTGAAGAATATGATGCTCTGTCCAGGAAATTTTTGTGGAATGGTAATCTGCAATCTTCTAAATGGAGTCTCGTCAATTGGGACTTGGTGTGTAGACCTAAGCAGGAAGGTGGACTGGGCCTTCGCTCGGCTAGTGTGGCTAGCATTGCTCTTGCTGCCAAGCTTTATTGGAGGTGGTGCACTAATCATTCGGCCTGGTGGGCACGTATTCTGACAACCAAGTACTTTCCGGACATTCATATTCATGATATTGCCAGATTTCCTCTTGAGGGGAGAGGGTCTATGATTTGGGAGACCCTCAAGCGTGGTGCACATTTGGTCAAGCAAGGCTTATTCTGGATGTGCCGCAGTGGTTCTGAGGCTCTATTCTGGATGGACTCATGGGATGGGTTTCCCCCACTTTTACAGTCCCACCCGCACCTCCAAACCATGGCGAACTCTTTTCATCAGGTTGGGTGGAGTGAGGTGAAGCATTACAAAGAACCTTATAACATAGGAGTTACTATTGGTTTCAGTTGGAAACATTCCTCGGATTGGCTGCCTGGAGGCTCGCAGGAGGAGAGAGAAGAATCAGCCCTTATCCTAAAGAATAGAAGGTGTGGAGCGTTGTATGGATGTGATGAATTGGCCTGGAGTGGGGACTCAACAGGAAGGTACTCTGTTGCTGCTGGCTACAAAACTTTGCTTAAGCAAACAAGAGAGTTTGGGCAGTTTCAATGGGGAACGAAAGTGTGGAATCGAATGGCGTGGCCCAAATGTAATTTTTTCCTCTGGCTCCTCACGCACAATAGATGTCTCACCTGGGATAATCTGTGTCGGAGAGGATTTCAGGGACCGTCTATTTGTGTGCTGTGTTTTAGCAATGAGGAGACAGTGGCCCATATGTTCTTTCAGTGTTCATTTGCTCAACAGGTTTGGCACCTGTGGTGGAGCGCGTGGAGAACCCCTTGTAGACATGTCTCCTCTGTTAATGAATTTTGGGCCCGATTGGGCCAGGCTCCTCTTAAAAATTCCTTGCTACAGGCGGCTTGGGCGGTGGGGCCATCCTTCATATTTTGGAATTTATGGCTGGAGAGGAATAGGCGCATCTTTAGGGGAGCGTGGATGGATTTCAGGCAGCTATGGAACAAGATTGCTGTTTCGCTGCAGGAAACGTGCTTGGCCAAGTCTGCGCTTGAAGTCATGTGGAACAAGCTGCTGCAGATTTGCTTGGATGCCTGGGAATTGATGTCCCCAGCGATGGCGTGGGAAGGAAACACTCTGGTCTGCCAAAGGGAAGGCACCAGTTGGCGCGACCAGTCAACAGAGCTGGGCATTGGATGCCCCCAGAAAAAGATTGCATCAAAATTAACACAGATGGGTCTTCCCGTGGGAACCCAGGAGCTGCGGGTATTGGGGGAATTGCTCGGGACAGTCTTGGTAACATTAAATTTTTGTTTTCTATTTACAGAGGTTGTTATACTAACAACCAGATGGAAGCTGAAGCCATTCTTGAGGCGATTGAAAGTTGTTGTCGGGAGTGCCATCACAATGTCATCTGTGAATCGGATTCACAAGTTGTTGTTAATTTGCTAAATAACAGCAATTCTGGTAATACTGATTGGAGTTTACAAGTTATTATCCAGCATATTAAATTTTTTAGTTCATCTCTGAATGAGATTTCTTTTCAACACATTCTGCGGGAATGGAATGAGGTTACAGATTGCTTAGCTAAGTGGGCCTCGGAGAATGGGGCAGATTGGAGAATTACGGAGGAGAATCTCCTTCCGCTGAATTTGTATCAAAAGCTGGTCCATTTGGTGGATCAGGAGAAAAACTTGTAATTGGCTTTGCCTGGTTTACTCAATAAATTTTTACCCCCAAAAAAAAAAAAAAACTCTTTTAGGCCCAAATATATCCCCCTAGGTCTCATCCCCTTAGGACAATAGCACCCAAACTAGATAGGAGCGCTAGAACCCAGGGCATCCTATTTTTGGTGCTATTGTCCAAGTGCATTTTTACCCCTAACGGTTAGATTTTCCCAAATCCTTATATTTTTCCTTGTGAGCCTAATAAAAGTTCACTTAACCCATTATCATTAATTACCCTATAATAATTCCATTAAAAGTCTATTTAGATGGGTTGACACTCTTTTAGAGGAAAGAAACAAGAATACAAGTAAGTACACTCAAGCACTCTTCCCTATTCTCTATATAGATCCTTATAAGAGAATTTCAAGCATATTCAAACATTATTACTAGTCCCTAGTCATCCAAAGGACATCTAGTTTTTCATCTAGTTGAATACATCATACATAATTTCACCAAGCACTTCAACGGGAGAACTATATTAGCTTGATCCCTCTTTAGATTATTGGTATGTAGGCATCATACCCACACATGGGGTGTGAATTTCATCTAGTGTATCCTTTACACACTAACCCCTTCTCTCTCTTTCCAAAATTTCCATTCAAGTTTAAGCACAAAGAGCTCCTAAGGGTTGTGAAGACTATATCATACACATAACAAGATTTGTAAGCTTTTAGGCTTCAAAAATTCATAGATAGGGTAACACAAGCTTGCCGAATAGAACCCAAAAATATTTCAACTTGAAGAAAAAAACATTAGAATAATAATTTAGCTCTAGATAGTAGGGTATCCACTTTTGATACCCCCATCCAACTAAGAAATGAATTTTAGGAACTTGTTCTAGCCTATTTTCTAGCCCTGTTCCTTTAATATCATGCCTTGTCTCAATCTGGATCAACTAGAATAATCTAAGTTATATTTTATCTCACTTCCTACTATATTTATAAAAGGTAAAATAATATATATTTATAAAAATAAATATGTTAACTAAATCATATTATTCAGTAATTTACATTGCTTAGACCCATTTATTATTTAGGAATTAAACACCTAATTTCCTAAAATAGTAAAAGACATATACAACATCTTTACTAGTGTCCTCCTCCTCTGATATGGAAGAGTAACCCTCATAAGATATATTTATTCCCACCACACTCTATATTCATTGATCACTCCTACATCCACAACATACTTCCTAGAATGAAAATGAATAGGCTATAATTCTATCCAAATAAACATAGTTATTACTTATTGGCACCCACTACCACTACTCCCTAGTTTATCTTTAAAACATATGAGGTGATGTAGGCACATACTATTGGATAAAAAACTTTCTTAAGACCATATTTTTCTTGTATCTCTCAATAATATATTCATTCTCCTAATAATATAGCAATACATCATCACAAAATCTAGGAACATCACATCCTCTACCTATTCATGATCTACCTCTTTATGTTATCTCCATGTAATATCATGTGGTGAAAAATTATCTATTTATATTATTTAGTATGTTAAATCCCCTAAATTTGTCCTTTATTACACTAAATATCACATTCCATCTATAGGCACATGGCTCTTAATCCTTTATACCTTCAAAGTGTCCAAAAATACTCTCTAGAGATATGTACTCCCATGCCCATACTTATAATAATGTAGAATCACCAATACTCAGCCCAATATTATCCACTAATAGATTTATCTCCGTAATTAATTGTGATAGCCAACACAAAACCCATGAAAATTCTATTACAAACTTAATCATGCTACCCACTACATCATCCAACTCAACCATAAAAATTCTCCCAATCTTTATAAGAAATAATATGTTAAAAAAAAGGGCCATCACTACTATTGTAAAAACATCCATCTCCTATAACACCATGTAACCATCAAATTTATTCCTTAATCAATCATCAAAATAATTGCATCATTAAAAAACCTCCACTATGATGTTTCATGCAAGTCTCTTACTAATACACCATCTTACCTTGTATTCAGATACATAATATCTACCATACATCCTTTGAAGTATTGGACATATTCCCTATCAGTAAATCAAAGGTACTAGTCTTAAAATTCCACTTATCTCCTAATGTTGTTAATAGAGC
Source organism: Torreya grandis (assembly GCA_037957365.1). NCBI lineage: Eukaryota > Viridiplantae > Streptophyta > Pinopsida > Cupressales > Taxaceae > Torreya > Torreya grandis. The sequence goes on from JARHVA010004483.1 coordinate 789,020, forward strand.
CTTACCAACCTAAATATTTAACATCTTTATAATGCATCATAATCCCACCACCTCAAACACCCACACCTCATAATTTGTGAATCTACTCATCATATTCAGTACCCATGATCACCTCTCTCAACCTATCATAATATGTAACCTCTCATAAAAGATCACATAAATTGATAATTAGTCTATTATTCAATTCACTATCCATCAATTATCATGATTTCTCTAACTATCAATCCACTAACCCACAAAAACATCATTTCACACTTAATCATTATGCTAACTCTCTAATTTAACCAAAACCTAATAATTTCACAACTAATTTTCAATAATTAACTAATATTATAATGGAGTTATTATTGTGATGATTTGGACACCATAATGATGATTTCATCATTTGACTGGATGATTTCACAATTTTGACATTGAAACTATTATTAGCCAAACATAAAAATAATTTTATTCACTTTTTACATGCATTAATTACACTTAATTTTAAACTTTGTAAATTAAAAACACTACTTACTAAAGGTTTTAACTATCGTGGTATCTTATGCTCCCTCAGTTACTATGATTCTAATCAGATGGAATACACTCCCTTTACCCCTAGTCACTTATTTAAATCTAGACCAATACTCAAATCCTAGGTGGAAAATAGTAAAAATGAATTATAATTTTCAACCTACCCCTATTTTTTTACCCACTCCAGTCAAAAATTTCACCCTAACTAAGCCTTTCTTCCATTATTAGCCTATTTCATAAACCTATAACACCATTCTCAATTCACTATCCACCTGATATTATTTTCCATTTATTTATTTTTTGCTTCAAAATAAATTAGTTACATCCAAAATAATTGGAATATATATTTCCCTATTTAATTATCATTACTTGTCAAATGAATATATTCTTAGCATATTTGATTCCATTAATATATCATTACATGGGGAAAATCCAAGCATGGAGCTTATCTTGGGAAATATCATTTATATGAATCTACTCCCTTAAATCCATCTACTCATGGAAAATCATATAAACACACATAATATCATGAAAGCATTGCATATAGAGTGTTAAATCCATTTATTGTGATACCAATCCTACATTTTTTTATTTCTATTTTTAAACCTTCTTTAATAATTTCTTCATTTCGAGTGTTTGTTTGTATCCTCTCTCCTTACATGACCTCTCAAAGGGGAATACACTAATATAATCATTCACTCAAGACACTTGGGGCATATTATCAAATTTATTTTCACTCAACTTTTCTTTATTATTTGGAAAGACATTTCTTATTCTAGTCTCAACACCCTTTCAAATAGGGGAAAATGTAGACACATAAATTGTGCCATATTTAGTGTCATAATTTACTTCACTAAACATTAACACAATCATCACTATTATTTACTAACTTTTCATTCAAGTTTTTTATTTTATCATAAGTTCAATAATATCATTTTAACTCCCAAATTAAATATATTTAATTAATCAACTAATCAATTTCTAATTAATAATTCACACATAATTATATAAAATGAATTAATAATTATAAATTTTAAAGTCATCAAACCACATCCTCAATTATTTCCACCAAGTGGTTTAGTCACTCAACCATTTCCATGATTATCTCTACAAATTGTTGAGCTATCAAACAAACTAATTAAGACATGAAACTAATATGGTGAGTCATTCAAATACCTTGACTCATTCTTAAAATATTTTAGCCACTAACTATCTTTCCCCACATTTCTTAACCACTTAAGGAATTTGTCTTCTCCACTTAGATTATGACTAAAATATGACTATTTTAAAGTTATATATGACATTAAACAAACTAATTAAGACATGAAACTAATATGGTGAGTCATTCAAATACCTTGACTCATTCTTTAAATATTTCAGCCACCAACTATCTTTCCCCACATTTCTCAACCACTTAAGGAATTGGTCTTCTCCACTTGGATGATGACTCAAATATGAATGTTGGATATCAAATTATTGAATTCTCCATACACTTAAAGTCATAATATGTATATCCTTATGTTATTGAATTTCTATTGTATTGGATATTTTCATTGATTAACCACATATTAAGATCACAAGATCATAATCAAGTCCAAAGGAGAAGATATGCACTTGGTTAGTAAGGTTAAGGTAACTTTTATTTATTTAATATCTTTCCAAAGTTTTATAAATATTTTAGAATAAGGAGACAATTATTAGTTTTGGTTTCTTAGTCTCAAGTTATAAATTATAGATATCATACTTTGTATATAGTTATATTTAGTGTTTTTATAAGATTGCTTGAATTTTTTATTGAGGTTAGTATACCCCCATTTTTAAAAATTAGGAACCCTTGTGCATTGATTTTAATCCTAACACTAAAACTTGATGTTCTACATATTATTAGAATTTTAAGATCATCCATGCCTAAAGAATTGGCCCATTAGTTCATGGATTTGATTTAACCTTGCCTAACACTACTAATAAGTTGGTCCTCATGTCTTAAGTTTCACGTTTCATGGAGATCTTATCAATTGATCATGATGGAGATGTTCATGGTCTTACCTTCATTCAAGATTTTAATAGCCTATGACTTGTAAAAATCTCATAGTTGGATTCATGTGCTAAAACCCTACTTCAAAAACCCCTAGATTAGAAATTTTTTTTGAATTAAAATTTGGGAGGAGAAAATTTGGTGCGTATATTTTAAATTTAAATTTAGACTTGAGCCCAATTTTTATATTAAAGGCTTGGTTGTGTTTCTTAACATGACCAAAACATAACTTTGTGTTTTCCCCTTTTTCTTTCTTTTATTTTAACAAAGTCTAACATGTATGTTCATAGGGTCTTTTATTTCCTTACCCTGGTCCCCTTTATTTTACACTTAGTCTAAAGTCTTAATCTTGAGGAACCATTCATTTTAATTAACATAAATAATACCTTAGTCTTAAAAGTTTAACCTAAGTTCTTGTATTGAATTGTGTCTTAACTTAAACACCTCACTTCTTTGTAGATCTAATGGCTCTCGATTCATCATGAAAAGAGATCCAATAGAGTATAAGGGGCTTGATGAACATAGAATCCCAAATCCATCAGACCAATCCCATATGATCACTAGGATCATGATCAATGATCTACACTTAAGTAGGACCAACGATCAAATGGTGCAATATCATCCTCAAGTTAAATAAATCCCATTTTAATATATAATATTCAGCCAATCAAATCCAAGTATTTGGATTAAGATCGACAATCTGAGATTACTTGCATAGATTAGATTTAATGGATCAAACCTGGCACTAAAAAGTAAAAATCTAATAAGGCCCATGGAGTCACCATGTGTCACTCCTATGTTTTATTTAAACATAAAATGGGCCCCCACGTATTAAAATTTGGACTTAACCTAAGATTTTATACTAAATTTCATTATATTTTTTTAATACAATGGAACCTTAGGATAAAACCTTAGTTTATGACTGTAATATTTGAAAGGACTTATTTCATTATTCCTATAGACTTAGGATTTTATCATAGTATAAATTTTATAACATGGCCCCAATTTAAATTGACCTCCATTTATAATTATAGGAACTAGTGGAGTGCATCTACCAAGATCTTAACCAATGAACCATGCTTAGTCAAGACTAGATGATCAAATAGAGCATATTAAATATAAAATCTATGGACTAAATGGAGTTAATGAGATTAATATTGATGTTATTGTGACCATCATTTGACATCTTAAAGGTTGTAATTGACATCTACAAACCATAAAATTTAATCTCATCAAACCCAATGATTCACAAACTTAAAGTTTGATGTTCACACGACTATTATTTGATACTCACGAGGCCATCATTGACATATATGAGGCCATCAAATTGAAACTCATCAAGTATATTTATTAGACACATGAATATAATTTACAAACATGGTGAAAGTCCATTTCTCATATTTAAAATCAAGGGACCCCTCAAAAAATATTTAAATACTTAGTACCTTTAGACTTTGAATAATAAAATAATTTTGTGTTCTAAATATTTGTAGACATAGCCTTAATCTAAGTCTATTTCCTAAGGTTCAAATTTCATTTATTTAAATTAAATAAACCTTAGGATAGAGAATTGTATTAGGTGTTATTTTAGGAAATCCTTATGCCACAACTTAGCTTAAAAAATTTTAACCTAAAGTTTCATCATGTTTATCAACACTATAAAATCCTAGGTTAAAACCTTGCATTAAGACCACTTACTATCTGGGCCACCCTTTAGGTGCATTCTAATACTTATTTTAAATATTTTAACATAAAGTTTACATCTCATTAATCAAAATGAAATAGAACTTATCCTAAAATATTTAGCTTAGACCCATTTATATGTGTGCTATAAAACTTAGCATAAGTATTTTGTTTTACTATATTTGGGAAACTATAGGGTTTAGTTTCCTAAATAGTAAAGGGGTCTAGATTAAGGGGAAAATCAATAATAAATGTGCGTCAATTAACCTAATAATTTATTGAATTTGGAAGTGCTTAATTGATTTCTAAAAATAGCAAACAAGGAGATAAAGAGTAAAACTAAACTGATTCTAGGTTGAGATGGAGGAGATAGAGGTTGTAAATTACTAATGTGGTTGGGAAAACTATAAAAAATAGGATCCAAAAGTCTATTTTACACCTGGATAGCAGCACCAATAATGGGACACCTAGAGGTCCAGTGTTGTAGTCCAAGTTTTAGCATTGTAGTCCTTAATGTCTAAGATTTTTGGATTTTATTTGTCTACTCTGGGAGACCCTATGCCTGAAATATCAAGTCCTAGTTATTTATGAATCTCCATGTGCAATTGATTTTATCTTCATAGATTCTCATTCCTCTTCATGCTCGATGGGCTATCTTAAATCCAATTGAAAAAAGGGGTTAGTATGTAATATGCAGTAAACATGTGATCACACCCCATTTTTGGGCATGTTGCCTACATACCAATACTCGGAAGAGGGATCAAGGCCAATGTAGTTCTCCTAATTTAAATGTGTATTTCAAAATATTATGTATGTAATGAAAGTGTATATGAATTTGATAAAGCTTGAGATGACTCATGATTGGTGTAGGAGCTTGGATAGGATGGAAATAATAGTGGTTGGTTGTATGCAGAGAATATGAATATTTGCTTATGTGTGCTTTAGTATATTTCTATATAGTGCCTTTGAATGATTACCAACACTTCTAAATGACCTTTTAATGGGATTTTGCAAGGAAACTAGTGATCTTAGGTTAGATGTACTTGGATTAAGACAATAAAAAAAAAGATAAAGATTTAATAAAATTTGACTATTTAAGGCTATTATGGACTTGGATAATAGCATTAGAAGGTAGACACCCTAGGTCCCAATGTTGTAGTCCAACATATGGCATTGTTGCCTAAGGGAAAGGGACCATGGAGGATAAATCTATACCTAAGATAGGAGTCTAAGATAGTACAGGCTAAATATAGAAGCCTTTAAATGACTATGAAATAGTGAATACATTCCTAAGTGGGTTGTGTAAGTAAGTACGAGAGACCTATGGTTTGGGTGCCACAAATCATGCTCAAGTTGTAAAAATTACATTTTAGTATGACCAAATTCCCCCCCCCCCCCATTTATTTTAAGTATGTAACAAAGTGAAATACTAGGATAAATGATAAAAAGAGAAGCATACCTAAACATACCTATGAGGCTATGTCAAAGAAGTTATGTGATGCTGGACTATGTGTAGTGAGAGCATGTTATACTATGTAAGTCTAAATTAAGGAAAGTGAAAGTAGATCAGTTCTTACTAGATACACTATATATAAATATTAATGTACAAAGATAGGTAAAGAGATAAGAAGGAAGATAAAGGAATGAATACACCTCATTGGCTATGTGAACCAATACAAAAACTATTATGTTGTTGGGTTGTGCTAGGTGATATTGGAATATGTTGAACCAAGAGTTATATCAATGAATGAGATGAGTAATCAATCCTATAAAAGTTATCTCAAAAATTTAAAGGCAATCCCTTTGGCTCTATCATCACTAACTATGTGAAGTTAACAAATCATGTATGTGTTAATCAATGTCTGAACCATGTGTCTAATCTCTCTGAATATGTCACTCAAGAATACAAAGGCTAGCTATTATTTTGGCTCCATCATTACCATATGATGTGAAGTTGAATGAGAAAATATTGGTATAGATGAATTTCATGTGAGATGGCTCATGGAGACCCCAAATGTGTTGTGATCTAATAATGTTGGTGTGGATAGCTAAATGTAAACTAAAAACTAGGCCACTTTGAAAGATGGAGATTAGAATTGTATATAAGACCCTCCTAAAACTAGAATCAAGGCTTAGGAAGACACTCGAGAAATTGGGTACATAGGAAACAAACATGTAATAAAGTTTAATTGAATGTGATGCTAACCACCTATAGATGGAGTAAGTCATGAAACTAGTACGAATGTGTAAGAAAATACATTTAACTTAGAAATAGAGAAGGCCCATGTGCTATGCACATTACCCCCAAGAACTAGTGTCTATAACATAAATTATAATCTTAAAATTGTATCAACTATCATATTTGAATTGAAAATGGAAACCCTCATGATGCACATGATGCCCCTTGTATCTAGATTATTTGAGTGAAATAAGTGCTAAAAACTACTAATTTTTAGATTGAAATATACTAGCAAAATTGTGATTAAACTCACCTCTCTACATAATTCTATAAAAATTGAATATTCTATTGTGTGGAAAATAGTGCCAAAAACTAGACACTTTGGGGTCCAACATCGTAGTCCAATTTTGGCCCTAATATCTAAAGCCAAAATTGATGACTGATAGGGATTTCTACTATCTACATGGTCTAGTTTGCCTATGTTCAGTTCTAGATTATGAAATATACTATTCTAAAACTAATTTTTTGACCAATAAGAGCCCTGATCTCTAGAACAAAACCCCTATTTATTACCCACTCTTCTGAGGGTAGGAATGAATACCCTATAATGTCTACCCTTTGTATAAAATCCTTGCAAGCGTGTTAAGATATGAAAACATTTGATATAGAATTGATATACATTATCTCAAAATATAGAAAAAGTTGTAGAGAGATATTGTTAGATCCACAGGGGTATGCATAAATAGATATGATTGTAATATTATGTCTATAAGAGTAAACTATAATTTGAAATCTTAGTTATTAGTTATTTGTGGCATAGAGGGATGGAGCATGATGCGCATCATGGCATCCAAGAAGCAAGGTAAATGCATAATTACAGTTATGGAATTTCACATAAAGATAAGTAATCAAGAAACCAACATATAAAACAAGAAGCAAGTAACATGCAATGGTGGCCAAAGGGATAAATAAGCACACAAGGCATAAAAGGCATGTTCAAATTCTACATAAACACATAATGAGAACAAGTAAATATTGGCACAAGGGCCATAATCACATGAAAGGCACAAATAAAGGACATTGGCAAGTTTCCAAAGGCACACACATATAGATAGGAATAAAGGACATTGGCAAATGTCCTAATATGCAAGCAAGAAGTAAATAGGAACTGGAAAATACAAACACATCTAGCTAATAAAAGTGAAGAGTAGAATCATGGAAATTACTGGGAGTAGAAACATGCATCTAACTATGGAAAGTAAGAAGCAAGTGAATATAAGATATGTAATACAAGACTAATGTATATTCTATGAAATATAGAAGTGTGATATATGCTAATGGATGTCGATGTGATATCTATGTAATCAAGTAAGTAATGTTCTATAAAAAGATGTCTAGAGTGTGTAGTGTAAGAATGACATAACTTGTATGGTGTAGTCATGTAGAGTATTCCCATAATGGGTATATGTATCGATATATAGCTAGAATATAGAAGTAAGATGCCCGTTCAATAGGTGGAGTGAAGTAATTAAGGATCTAGATACACTACACACACTCAAAGAAGATCAAGTGAAGCCTAGTAATATAAATAAATCAATAAATAATAGTATAGAATAGCGTAATGTAATTCTAAAATAATGGTTAGTAATGTAAAACATAAATGATGCATACAAATGACATGTTTTTGTATTTTTGAAATATTATATTATTTTTGCATTTTGAAATAATTGAGCTATGTATAATCAAGTAAATGAAATTATGTACAATAAATACTATAAGGAATGATGCTAACCAAGGAGTCTCATGTGAGACTCCCTATCATGGTGTACTTTATCAAGGAGTGGAATCATGCATGATCGTGAAGCATGATGGAAACATTGAGGCTGTGGCTCTAAAAGCTATATATGTTATAAATACTCTAAAATATCTATAATAAAAATTGATTTTGGATACCCTCTATAATTCTAAGAAGTGGATGCAAATATAAGACACTTAAGGACCCATCTAAAAGTAGGAGAAACTCTCTAAACGTGTGCTCTATGTCTAGATGCATGACATCTCAATGAAACTACTTTGGGTGTGAATACTATAGATAGAAGTTATCTAGAATCCAAAAACTATGGGTGTGTATGAGCCTTCTGTACTGGTGATGGATATCATATTTATGTCTCATGTTGCATTAGAGAAAAAATTAGTGTCAAAGCTAAAATTGGTAATGGAACTAAAACTAGCTCTCAAATTAAAAGTGGATTTAAAATTAGAAGTGGTAACTCATATGGAACTCCAGTAACTATGATAACCTAATTAGCATGAATGAATTTCATGAATTGATGTATTGTTGATAGAACTACTCAGAGTTTTTGTATTTAAGGTCTACCAAGTAACATGTTAAAAACTCCCATACTAGTAACTAAATGAGGTGGTCATGTGTGTAGGACCAACCTATATAGGAGTGAAGATCTCACCCAATGTAGTCTATGTCCACTAAAACCACTAATATCTATATTTTTTAGAGTAATATCATATTCTATATAACCTAAGTGTTGTAGTAGTGTCATAGTACACATGTTCACATTAGATTCATTATCAATTAGAACACTATGAATGGGATGACAATGAATAAAATCTCTAATGAAGAGTGCATGATAATCTATGTCATCCTCAATAATCTCTTACTCAAAAAAGGAGATGGAAGGCTAAACTAGAATGCTAGAATGGAAAGTACCAATCATGTGGCTCAATGGATGTAAATTATTTGTTGATGCCCTTTATGTAACTAATGGAGGATGTGCTTGATATGCATGATGTACACCTGATGTGTCATATGTCTATGATTTGTCATTCTATATTAATGGATCTAAAAATATTTTGAGTGACTTATCCTACATTGGTTTAGCTAGAGGAGGCTTAGTTGAAGTGCCTAAATCAATTTGATTACCATCAATTAGATCATGTATCTTATGCCTGAGAAATACATCTATTTTTAGTATAGCCTAGTACCCTGTGGTAGTCACAAAATTCATTCTAGTCATATCCCCATGGAAGAGACTTTCTTGGATCAATTTTTATGATAGGAGGAAGAGATATGATGTTACATTCTAATAACTATTGTAGAACTATAGCTGGAGGAATTGGAAGATTTGTAAAAGGTCATTGAGGAGGTGATGATATAGTGAATCTCTATGAGGGCTCTAAATCTGCATTAACTATCTACAGAGTCGAACCTTTACTATCATTGAATTTGACCTTATATTGGGCTTTGTTGTTACTTCTATTATTTTTATTTGGTGAGCTTAAGTACTTAAGTTCTCCCATTAAAATGAGTTTGATTTATCTATCTTTTAAAGTGTGACACAATTAAGTAAAAGAATAGAAATGTTTAAACATGATTGTCTCATGTAAATTTGGTAGAAGACTTTATTTTTAGAGGTCTTGTAACTCCTGATCTTTCATAGGGCTAGTCATTTTATTCAATATAGTCTTGTATTTGAGAACATACTCAGTGAGAGGCTCATTTGATTTCTATTTTTTCTATGAAATTTGGGCATATGAAATGTTATTACTGATATTGGTACTGAAACATGTTATCAACATGTCAGCAAGAGGATTGAATGTATTAACTGATTGATTCTGTGGACCATAAAACCATTTTAATGCATAATCTTTGAGGTTCCTCAAAAATAATTTAGTTAATAGCCTCTCATTTGGTACATAATCCAAATACTTTATGTTAAAGGCTCTCAAATGTGTCTTTAGATCACCCTTTCCATCATAAAGAGTGAGCTTGAGTTATATAAATCTAAGTGGCAAGGGTGCAATAGTTATATGTCATGCTAAAGGTGTATGCAATAGAGTGAAGGAGTCTAATGCCTATGTAGATCTAGTGATACCTTGCTCAAGATGTTGCACCTTAGATTGAAATGATATAATCTCTTGCACAAGGGCTACCACATTAGTAGATAGGGATGTACTAGTTATATCTTTTGGCATAGAAGAAGGTTGGGATACTATAAGGGGTTGTTGTGACATAGTTTCCCCCTTAATGTTATGTGTAATTATCTGATCTGTAGTTTGAGAAGACTCAACTTGTTTGGACTTATTTAGTTCCATGATAGATTTCAATATGTTATCATGATCATGCGTCTATTCCTTGAGTCTTTCTCTAAAATTTTATAAAATTAAATCTCTGTTGAGTAAAAATTCATTTTCAACAATGGGTGGAAGTGGATCGGTAGTCCAATGTGATAGAACATGAGAATTGATATGTGTCCCATCATTATTATTCTCATATTTCTCATTATCAAAATCATATTCATTGAAATTAGTGTAATCTAGATGTGCAAGATCTATAATAGGGACTTGAGTTAATATTTTAACCACGTTATAGGATTGGATTACAAGAATCTAGTTGAATTTATGAGGTTTGTCACTAAGTGTTGTACTCTATCTAAAACGAAGAGATGCAAGGAGTTTAGATGGAAAAATGAAAACAATTTGGAAAATAATAGAGAAAATTACATAAAAATAATTTAAATAATGAACTAAAATATGCATAAAAAGGATATTAAACTCTAAGTATGTAAGGTGATAGATCAAGATGCAAAGTAGGGACTATTATATGCAACTAGGGTTTTTTTAGAAATATTATTTGCAAAATACTATGAACTTTTGAATTTGAAATTGGCTTTTTGAGCTAAGTATGCAATATTAAATTTGAGCAATTATGGGAAATTACTTGATTTAATGGGACCTAGTAGATGCAACTAGGGTTTTGAGACAAGTAAAGCTTTTGGGATTTACTATGAATTTTTTAAATTTGAGGTAATTTTTTTATTATAATATTCAATCAAAATTTTTAGAAAATAACTGGAATATTACATGAAAATTAATGAAATTTAGTTGATACAACTAGGGCTTTGAAATGATTTTTTAAAAATTAATGTAATAATTTCAAAAAAAAATTATAAATTTTTAGAATTGAGCTTGAAAAATTTAGGAAAAATATAAAAATATTTCTAAAATTAGCAAAATATTTTTCCTAGTGGTTGGAATGTGTTTATATGCAAATAGGACCTAGTATGTGCAAACTAGAGTTTAAGTGAATTATTGAAAATATGTCAATTAAATTTTTTTTCTAATTTTTAGATTCAAGAAAAATCAAGAAAATATTGTAAAAATCATAAATAATTAGCCCTAAGGTTTATAGGGTTTTTGTGCAAGAATTTGAAGTAAGTCAAGTTCACCAAATGTTTTACTAAATTTGGGAAACTATAGGGTTTAATTTCTTAAATAGTAAAGGGGTCTGGATTAATGGAAAAATTAGTTAATAAATGTTCCTTGATTAACCTAATAATTTATTAGATAAAGTGATTAATTGATTTATAAACATAATAAACAAGGGGATAGAGAGTAAAACTTAGATGATTCTAGGTTGAGATTGAAAAGACAGAGGCTAAAAATTACTGATCTAGCTAGGTAGACTTTTAGAAATAGGATCCAGAAGTCTATTTTATACATGGATAGGAGTGTCAAAAGAGGGACACCTAGACATATATAACTCTAGTCCAAGTTTTGGTATTGTAATCCTTAGTATTTGAGCTTTCTAATATTTTTGGGTTCTATTCATCTGCTTTGAAAGACCCTGTGCCTAAAATTTCAAGTCCTGATTATTTATGAAGATCTATGTGTAATTGATTTTGTCTTTAAGGATTCTAGTTCATTTTCATGCTTGATAGGTGATCTCAAATCTAACTAGAAAAAGGTGTTAGTGTGTAATATGCATTGAATGAGTAATCGCACACCATGTGTGGGCACACTACTTAAATACCAATACACTTAAGAGGGATCAAGCCAATGTATTTCTCTCAATTTTAATGTGTATTATGAAATCATATGTATGCAATGCAAGTGTGTGAAAATTTGGGCAATCTTGAGATGACTTGTGACTAGTGTAGGGGCTTGGATAGGCTAGAAATAATAGTGGTTGGATATATGTAGAGAATAGGAAGATCTGCTTGAATGTGCTTTAGTATATTTATAGATTATGGATTTGAATGATTTCTAACCCTTCTAAATGACCTTTGAATAGGATTTTATAGAGAAAATAGTGATTCTAGGTTAGATGAACTTGTATTAGGCTAGCAAGTGAAAAGATAAGGATTCAATAAAATATAACCCTTTGAGGGCATTATGGACTTGCACAATAGTGCTTGAAAGTAGACACCCTGGGTCCCAGCACTATAGTCCAACTTATGGTGCTATTTTCTAGGGGGAAATGGTCCCTAAGGGATAGATCTATGCTTGGGAGAGGAGTTTAGGATAGCAGGGGCTAAATTTATAAGTCTTTGGATCACTAGGAAATAGTGAAAACATGCTTGAGTGGGATGTGTAAGTGAGTAGGAGAGACCTATGGTTTGGGTGTCACAAGTCATTCTAAAGTTTTAAAAATTACATTTTAGTATGAATACATATTTTTAGCATAATGTATATGTTGTATTTATTAGTATGAAATAGACTTTAGTCCAAATTATTTAACTTGAGCCCTTTCATATGTCTTGATGCTAATTATACGTCATGCATCTTGTAGTGATCAATGGATCTCACTTCATCACAAAGGATGATCAAATAATGTGAAGAATATCTGATAGATCTAAACCCTTTGATCTATTAGACCAATGGTGTGCATTTATTTGGATAGTTTTCAATGATTTACACTTAAATAAGATCGATCAATCAAATGAAGTGCAATCAATGGAGACTACTTAATGAGACCCTGAGTGCCTACAAGATCAACATGTGGTAAAAACATCTAAAATACACAAAATATAGAGCCTAGAAGGCCTGCAAAGATGTCAAGTGTCATAAACATGAGGCCAAATATGCAAGTAGCCTATAACCCTCAAGCCCTAGGATTAAGATCAATGGTCTGTGTTGATCCATGAGGAGGATCTGATAATGTGAAGAAAAATATATTTTTCAAAAGACAATGGATAATTAATTTAAGCCATTTATGAAAAATTCCATGAAAATTTCCAAATGGATGCCACATAGGCACAACACAAGCACAAAATGACAAAACTAAAGATTTTATGTTCTCAAAAAGGTAAAGGTATAAATATAAAGGTGTTAATCAAATATAAGACATGAATCACTGTAAGTCCAAATTAAAAATGCCATAAAATCTACATAAATCCATAGACTCTATAATAATCCCTAATTTTGACTCAGATGAATCATAATCGAGCTAAGAAAAGTTCAATTGTAATTTGAGCGAGAATAAATTGATCTAGTATCTACTTGAAGAACCATTGGCAATTAGTTACAAGTAACATCCATGATATCTCAAAGTAAATCACAAAGGGATGAGATAGAGTCATACTTGACTTTGTATATAATGGGAATAATCTAAAAGGATGTAGACTTGGATAATGTAGCATTAAACACTGGGAACATGAACTTGTCTAAGCTTTTCTAGACCATTGAGGAGATACCAACCATTATTAGGGAAGAATAAAAGAATTCCACTACCCTATAGAGATACAAAAACCTCATCTACATCCAAATTACCAACCTCCATTATAATACTATAAATCCTGAGGTGTTACACTATATCAGTGTCCTTGATCCTCTTTTCAAGGATTGTAAAATTAAGCAAGATTGGATAGTTCATGAGTGTGATTTTAGGAAAATATCATATATTTCCCTACTTGATTTTAAAATATAATATAAAATATTTAAGCCCAAAATATACTTTCCCACCATTAGGGAGTGGACTAAAATCATAACTTAAACACAATCCTTGCCCCATGGCTACTTATCAAGAACTAGATAATCCAAGACCCCACAAGGAAGACCCAAATTGTATAATTTGGGGAGGGGATTAGGATAATTATGACCCCACTAAATATATTATTTGGATCCCCCTCCACCACATATATTAAAAAAATTGAGGTGTCTTATGTTTACTACATGGTAGAGAATTGACTCACTCCCCCATTGGGTGAGATGATTAATATCCATTTGAAGTCACAATTCATTGCCATCAAGAGGAAAATAAGAAACCAATTATACATGATGTCCTTCTCTTATATTACCTCTTGGACACCACTAAGATATTAAACATTAATAATTGGTCACTTGATGGGAGACATACTATCTCCCATCACTATTCCAAGTTACACATTTTCAAATATGGATAAAACATAGAATTCATCTATGATTGCATATATCCATATTTGGTGGAATATGTCACAAGGATATATATGGAAAAATTTATCCCACTAATCAAGAATTACATGGAATTTATTGGGACCATATGATTGTATCTGAACTACATAGTAATAATAATGAAAGGAACCTTAGTCTAGCCCCTCAAACTACCAATCCATGTACCAACAAAAATAGTAGAATAATAGGTGGTATATTAACTCTTTAATGATATAAATGGTATTTTCAAATATAAAATTAAGGGCTTCCTTCATCCTTTGCCTTTGAAAATCAAAAAGATTATGCTCTAAAATTAAGAACATGTGAATATCGTTGCCAAACACAAATACTCCTTCAACTTACAAATAGTTGAATGGAGGTCATGGGACCCTCATGATAAGGTCACCAAGAATTTGAAGGAGAAAAAAATGAAATATCATTATTATTATAGTATTGGTGTTTATGATATGATGTACATCAAGGTCACTAATTTCATATAGGTATTGGCCAAATTAAAGGAGCATAACAATAAGCTTGAGGAAAAGCTGACCAAATATAAGAAACTAGATAAGATATGGTAGATGGGGACCTTGTAATACCACTTAATACCTGGAAGTTCATTTATAACCCTTATAGAATATCCACAAGATAGAACACAACAACCCCAAACACAAATTACATAAGGACCTAGGAAAGAGAAATTGGAACAGATACCTAGGGAAGGTCGATCATCCTCAACTTAGCTAGATAGACTAGAGTCACCAATAGAATATATTAACTTGATTACACTTTCCCTTAATGATTAGTGGAAGATTTAATTAAGGTACCCACTAAAGCTTATGGGTTAGATGAAGAAACACAAGATGAGGAATCCCAATCCTAAATTGAACAAGAAAAATAAGATAGGGGGAAGGAGGTTTCTTTTGACTTGGTTCTAGTTACACCCTTGCATAAGAAGAAGGTTGAATTGGCATTGGTTCAAATGAGGAATAATATACCTAAACTAACTCTCAGTCACCCTATGAGTGAATTTAACTTGTTCAGTGATGAGAATCCCATTCATGGGTAAGTCATCCCTGAATGGTTCATTTATGGGAAAATCCAAAATATCCTAGAATTGTAACATCCATGGGCCTTGACCCAAATAGTTCACATTGAGTTTCTTGATGAGGTCAATCCATGGATATTGGATTTGATGAAATAAGAAGAATAAATAATAATAATTACCATAAGAAGGTCAAGTAGTGCATAGGTGAACACTCCTAGAGCTTCAAGCAACACATAGATGGAGGTCTTAGAACATTTAGCGATCACAGAGCCAATAATTATTGTATATTTCAATCTAAAAATAATATTATTGGAAAGGGTAACCACCAAGAAAACCATGGTCACAAGTGAGGAGTTCACATTTCAGAATCTTGAACCATTTGTTGCTTTAACTCCCATTGGAGGATTAAGGCCTAGTGAGCACCCAATTCATGATGACATAATTGTACTAGGTAATGCCCACTCAACCCAACTAAAATTAGAAATCAAAATCCTAAACCAAAATATTGAGAAGTTATAGAAGCAGAACCTGGAGATATGGGTTGTCTTGGCAATGCTAGAAGAGATGATAAATATGTTTGAGGCATCTTTCCATGACATGTTCAATTCCGTGAAGGAAATGAGGACAACGAAATGTTCCTTGGCTCACTAGGATGAATTATCCATTGGATTATTATCCCAATCAAAAAATTTAATGGATAAAATGAAAGAGTTGATCAATATACAAGTTGAGGACTAGATTGTTGGGTTTAGGACCATTAGCTTGGGCCATCTAAAATATATTATGGGCATAAATTTTGACAAGATCTAGAGTTTGAACACATGGTTAAATATCATAAAGAGAGTCATTGATGATGAGGAATTGATAATAAAAATTGAACAAATTCTTGGAACCATGCTTGCCACACACTCCACACTTAGTTCCCTATGTATCATTGGATATGATTAGTATAAGCACAAGGTAAATTTGGTTTTGCAAGAAGTTAAAAGAAAAGGTCAAGTCCAGTCTAGAGGTTATAACAATAGGATCATGGGCATGATCCTAATTGTAGAGGAAAAAATTGTTAAGACCATAAGTATCAAATAAGCAATGGTTAGGAATGATAAAGATTCTGATGATTTGGTAGACTAAGAGGACAAGTACCTATTGGAGCCAATTGTAAACTTGAGGCTAGTGATGAGCATCATGAAAAATACATGAAGTTATTTTAATAACAATATGAGAACTATTAAACCTACGGCCCACCAGATAATCAGTAATATTCCATTATATATAAAGCCTTATGATATATGAATGTGGAATATTCTTTTATAAAGGAATATTCTTGTTTGTTAGCATATTTGACTATCGACTAGTCTACTTTGGAAAAGAGAATGTATTCTAGAACCTTGTAAAAAGGACAACTATCCTTACCTCTTTTAAATTTTGAATCTTATGACTAATTGGTATACTACTTGGGTATTATATAAAAGGTAGTATTACCATGGTGTAAAAGGAGAGAGTTTTGAGCTAAAAATTTGTAGACTTTTAAACAATTAATGTAAGCAAGGAATACTAAAAATTTTATCAATTTTTTTTTATAAATTATCACATGGTTTTTCTCTCAATTTCTTATTCTAAGTCTTGAATTTGAATGGTTTTTATGAATTTTGAATGTGCATCTTTGATACAGGGTTGTTAATTTGTGTTGTAGATATATTAGTTGAATCTTCTTACACTTTGTTTCATTTTATTTACTCTGAATTAGGATGTGTGAATGATATTTGAATGAAATAGTAAACCTTTAATGAAAATTTAGTTCATACTTGTATTCTTTCATGTTTTCCTCAAATATTTGCATATTATATGGATGGATTTGAGCATCTACTACTTCAAATTATATATTGGTTAAATTCATGTTCCATTAAAAATAAAACCTTTTCATGATGTTTGATGCAAAGATAAACAATCACATACTTTATTTCTTCCCTACCCTTCTTTTTGCTTCTTTTTTGATCAAATCACTCTAGTTTAGATCCCATTTTAAATATTCACTTAGGCTAGTCTTTAGTGTATAAATTTGATCATAATTCAATAAGATCAACATAGATGCTTAAAATTTATAGAAATTAAGGACCATGGTGGATCCCAACCACCAATCAATATAGATTTGTGGAATAATTTAATTTTCTCTGCCTTTATTTCACCATAGGTAACTAGATTACCAAAACCTACTACTTAAGCTCTTAATTCTCAAAATTATAAAATGAGAATTGTTCTTTAAACACAAAGAGCACTTATGATACACTTAAGGGCATCAATAGGATGAGCTCCATTTGTGGTATGAGGAGGGCATTATTTATGAATTTGTTGAATCTTTTCTATTTTTAGTCTGTTTTGATCCCAAATTGTTGTTATCTTTACACATTTACATAGTTATTTGACCAAAAGTGTAAATATCATTGATCTTTGTGGCCTTTCACCCTTCTTTATGCTTCTTTTAGAAAAAGATCAAAGTTATTTGAGGTTAGATGTATAATTCTAGTAAAGATAACTTAAGATATGAGAATCCATAGTATTTTAGGTTAGAATAGGTTATTTTGACCAAAGGTTGGTAAATATTTCAAATATCTAGGTTAATTTAAGATTAGGACTATAAATATTGATCATAGTCATGTAATTAGACACATCTTTAAGCTATATTAATTAAAAGTTGACATACTTCATTATTTTCTACATTTATCTTTGTAAAATTAATCCTAATATATAGGTTTGATCCCTATTATTTATAAGGATTAAATTAACACATCATATTTTAAACAAGATCCAAGTTCTCAAGTTAGAACTACCAAGAATCTGGATAAGATCACATTTAGAAATAATGGAACCTCTATTAGAAATCAACATTCGTAGAAAAGATAGATGAGACAAAGGTAGACATAGGTATTCAATGTCTTTACCACCTTCACTACTCCAAGGTACTCCTTATTTAAACGTTTATCAAGGTATGGCTTAGTTAGGAAGCTCTCATATTAACATTCAAGGTGTGGTTCATTAGCTACCTCATAATCCAAAAAAATATTTTCCAAATTTTAGTCTTAGTGGTATTGTAACAATAGAAGAACATGTTAAATCATTTAAAGCTGCATCAAGATTTCTAAATGTCATTCATGAATATGTAACATGTAATTTTTTAAATTTTACATTTAAATATGTTGCATATGAGTGGTTCCTAAATCTACCTAATAATTTCATTTCCATCTACGATGAATTCAATAACATTTTCATTGAGCAATTTGGTAAGATCATCAACCCTTATGTCTTGTATCAATAGTTGACCACCCTCAAAAGGGATGCCAATGAACCTATTATATATTTTAATGTTAGGTTATAGAAGATATAAAATATATCCATTAACCCTTATAAACTTGATCAAGCATTGTCCTTGAGAATATGCAAATATTCTCTTGATCCCATGACCTTAGTATTCATTAATAGGGATGTAGGTCCTATAAACACACTATCTTTAGCCTATGCTGAGGCTATGTTCATTAATGGCCAAATGAAAATTCAAGGTCAAATAGATTACACTATCCACAATGTAAATCCACATGTGCCTACCTTGAATATCTTTCCTAATAATAACCATAATGTGCCTATTCTCAACTATCTCACAAATCTAAACCAATTATGTATAAGACATGATGCTCCTAACCAAAATGTGGGGTTCTTGAATCACCCTACTACTAATGGATTTAATGCAAATGATTATAAGAACTTAGTACCAACCACTACTACTAATAACAATTAGGTCCATAATTTAGAAACCCCGAAAAGTGAGAATGAGTCCATTCTAAAAATGGTCCAAAAACTAAGCACTAACTTCCCTCAACTGTAAAAATAGGTTGGTAATATTAGAGAAAATTTTATTGAGAACTTCTCTTTTCAAAGATTCAATAGGCATAATAATAGGTTTAATAATGATATTTTCCATAATAATAAGAATACTGAACCATCTTTTGAAAAGAAGACTATGTATATTAATCTTATTGATATTTCTTTGCTTGATTATTATAGAGTCCATTATACTACTAATCATGGTGAGATTGATCGAATCAAGTTTTTTAAATATTTTGAATAATTTTAGGAATATTTGGACACTTTTGAGGTGGTGAATAACAAGGATAATGGTGTAGGTACTTTAGGATCCAAGCTTGTTGACCAGACCTTCATGGTGGAAACATTTGATTCCCCTTTGAAGAAGACAATGAACTTGATGATGTTCCCAAAGTAGTTCATGCCTTCCATTAGTTCCTAAATAAAAGAAATCCTCTAATAAATAGAGAACATAGGTAGAATTTGACTACTTATACTCCTCCAAACATCTTTGGTACTCCTCCAAATACCATTTTATACAATAATCTAGAGTCTCCAAAAGGAAGAACTTTTAAACCTAGAATTGATACTTCCAATTCTTCCAATAGGATGGGTTATAGTATTGTAGATGAAATGAAGAAAATGAAAGATAATATTTATTTAAATTAATTGACATAAATAACATAACAAAGAGATCTATTTTTGAAATCTTTGTCCAATAAATCTATCAAGATGTCCAAAATTGATAATGTTAATGTAGTTATGTATAAAGCTAAAATAAAGTCCCCACCCTTCTTAGTTATAGTCAAAATTTTTGGTAAGAAATTGCATAACTTTTCATTATATTTTGGTGGCTCTAAAAATATCATCCTTGTAGGTGTTTGTAGGAAACTTTGTTTAACCCCCATTAAATCTGATAGGGTTTTCAGCCAATTAGGTAAGTCTAGGGTTAAGGTGGTTGTAGAATTGTTAAATGTCCACATGAAATTATCTTCTAAGCCAAGAGTAAAATAATTTATAGATATCCAAGTATTAGATATCCCTAATTTTTATGGACTGATTTTGAGCAAATAATGGATAAATGATTTAAATGGATATATGTCAACAAACTATTCACAACTATGGCTATTATTGACAATTTTGACCTCACAACTCAAATTATCACCCATACCATTTGAAAATTTGCATACCATGCTATATTATCTTGTGAGTCAGTATCTATTCCTAAAAAATCCTTGAATAAGCCATGATTAATAGGTATTAAGGTTGTTTAGGTGATTTAAGGTCTTTTCCTCCACTTGTCTTATGCTTTCTAATCATTTTTTGCCATTTCAAGTTATTTTTGAATCATAAGAAGATCTTGGAGTGTATCAATGAGTTTCATAGCATGTTTCAAGATCATTAAATCCCTAAAAAATGAATAATAAAGTTCATCACATTTTGGACTAATTATATGACTCATTTCTATGCAAAATCTGACCATTTATGCCATGAAATTTATTAGATAAATTATATATATATATATATATATATATATAAATAATGATATACATATAAGTAAAAATTAATGAAAATTAACTAGGATGTACCAAAGTAAAGATATGAGAAAAATGTAGATAAGAAAAAATTTCTTCAAAAAATGAGATTTGGTAAGTTCTTTGAATATGTGTCCTTGATTTTTTTGAAATATATAAGTATGTCTGAGAATGTCTTTGGCTAAGTAAGGAGCCTTTAAATTTTGGGTGTACTTTACCTCTTTGTCATGGGTGTAATATAAATTAAATATTAAGTATCTAATGTCAAAAAATTTAAGTTTGACCTTTTTGTTATGTTGTTTAGACATGAAATACTTGTATTAGTGATTCGGTTGCAAATCTCCCAAACACTACTCATCAATTAGATCTAAGGTGTGAAGATGGGTTTCATGAATATCTTCACTGAGAATAATTCTATGAAGATAAATATACAAGGAAGATAACTATACTTCTAATGGTAAGACATATTTAGAGATGTAAACTAAAGAGATTGTATTTTATGTTAAGAATAAAATATACTGAGAGGGGGGGTGAATCATTATATTATATATATTTTTACTTAATCTTATTTCTTTTCTTTAACCACTTAGTCACACATTCAAAATATTCAATAAAAATGAGAGAGAGAGAGAGAGAGAGAGAGAGAGAGAGAGAGAGTGATTTTTACATGGAAAACCAAAGTGGGAAAAACCATAGAGAATAATCTCAAGTATATGAGTGATCACCAAATCAAAATACAAAGTTCACAAGCACCAAATTACATCAGAACCAACCCCTTTGATAAGTACCAACACAAAAAATATTTATGAGCACCAACCCCTTGCAAATATTTGTGAGCATCAACCCACAGGAACACCAACCCCTCTTTTGTATAAAACACAACTATCTCTTAATATTGCTTACTCAACAAATGATATAACTCTACAATATCTCCTACTTTTCTCTCTTCGAAACCAAATAAAACCCATGCACTCTATTACATATTATAAATGGATTCTCAAGCCTTTATTTATAGCTTTGAAAAAGACATTTGGCATTCACCCTTTGTGACTCTTCAATCCTCATGGAAAATTTCACCAAACTTGCATGACCCTTCATATCCTTACATTTTAAAAGTCATATGGTGACCCTTCATAATCAATTGTTTCCTTTCATTTTTTGTCTATATCTTGGTGACTTTTGGTATTCAATTAATGTGTACATTCAAGGAAAAAAATTCCATACCTCTTTTGTATTCACATGGTGACTCTTGGAATTCCTTAAGATAAATCTTCATGAGAAAATGCATCCCATTCCTCTTTCATCTTTTACCCCGTGACTCTTTGACTTTTACATGGGCCCTCTTTTCACTTATATACAACCAAAAATGTATTCATTAATATTAAATAAATATTAACACACAATAGCCAAGATATGAATATTACAAACACCATTAAATGGAATGGGGCCTTTATCACCAATAATGTTAGACATTTGAAATCAATGAAAATATTTCCAACAATCTCCACCTTTGTCATTAATGGCAACCTCAAATTGAAATAGCCACATCCTTAAACCTATACATATTTCCATATAAAAAACATATAGTAAATCCCCCTTACTATATCAACCTATAGCTATTCCCTGTACCTATTTCTAGACCTATACTTGTACCTATTATTCTCTCCCTTTGACATCAATAGGAAAGGGCCTACCTAGAGCTAACACTCAGCTCCCCCTCAATTGATGCTAAACCTCAATGACAATAAATGAAATAAATAACTCCCAACTTCTCTTGTAAATACTCAAATATGTATTTTGGTAGTGCCTTTGTGAAAATATCTACAATATGCTCTATAGTATTGATATATTCCATCTTAACCTATTGATCTGCAACCTGCTCTCTTAAGAAGTGATATCTAATGGGAATATGTTTTTTTTTGAATGAATTACTAGATTCTTCAAAATATTAATATCACATATATTTTCACAAAAAATAGAAATAGGTTCATCATATTTTACCTTGATATATTCCAAAGTTTGTTTCATCCAAAGAGCTTGAGTATAAC
Organism: Torreya grandis; assembly: GCA_037957365.1. Lineage (NCBI taxonomy): Eukaryota > Viridiplantae > Streptophyta > Pinopsida > Cupressales > Taxaceae > Torreya > Torreya grandis. The sequence continues at coordinate 812,118 of JARHVA010004483.1, forward strand.
ACAAAACCACTGCAATATATTATGCTTCAACTATATAAAATGATATTGAATTCTACTTTTTGCTTAGCCATGATATTAAGCTATCACCAAGAAAGAAAGCTCCTCCACTTGTATTCTTTCTATCATCTAATCACCCTACCCAATCTAAATCTGTATAAGAAGCCAAAGTGAAATCTCTACCTGTGGGATACCATAATCCATAATCTAATGTTACCTTGATATATTTGAATATTCTCTTCACCAATTGAACATGAATATCTTTTGGAGATTACTAATATCTTGTAACCATACCTACTACATGCATGATGTCTGGCCTGAATGCTGTCAAATATAAAAGACCACCAATCATAGATCTATATAAAGATAAATGTGTAACAAGTGAATCTTCATCTGTGGTCACCTTATTTCATATATACATTTGTGTGCCAACTGGTGTGAAATACTCAAAACCAAATTTATTCAACATTTCCTTGTCATTATTACTTTGAGATATGAAAATTCCTTTATCTAGCTAGAATATTTGTAATCCTAAGAAAAATGAAATTATCCAAGCATAGACATCTCAAATTATTTCTGCATATTATCATAGAATTATTTTCTCATCTTTTCAATATTTCCTCAAAAAGTGAGGTCATCAAAATATACCACAACAATCAATTGATGCTAACCTTCTATTTTGATGCAGACACATTACTATCAACAAATCCTCTCTTGAAACCTTGATCCTGTAGGTACTTATCAAGTCTTGTGTACCAATATTTGGGAGCTTGTTTCAATCCATACAATGATTTATTCAATCTGCATACATGGATACTAATTTTGAGAGAATAAATCCCTCATGCTAATTAATGTAGACCTCTTCTTCTAGATTCCCATTCAGGAGCTAGATTTGACATTCATCTGAAACACTTTGAAATTTTTAAACACTACATATGCAAGAAATATTATAATAACCTCTAACCTTGACACTGGTACAAAATTTTATTCAAAATATATTCCCTCAATCTGAGCATATCCTTTACATACTAATCTTGCTTTATTTTTTGTCACTTCTCCATTTTCATTTAACTTATTTATATAAACCCATTTTATTCCTATCACATTGTGATCTTTTGGTCTAGGCACTAATTCCCAAGTATCATTATTTTATATCTAATTTAATTCTTCATCCATAGCCTTAACCTAATGCTTATCATGTCTAGCTTCTAACAAATTTCTACGGTGAATTTTAGATAATAAAGAGAAATTTACTTGCTCAGATTCACTTATCAAAATTTTTTGGTGAAAATTCCTTCATTTATGTGCATGATGATATAAATTTTATTATGATTTATTTGAAAATATTTGGATGGAGTTTTTCTAGCCTTTTCCTCCTCATCTTCATCTAATTATTTAAAATATTCCTCTTCAATGATTTCAAGAATGTCTACTAGATCAATGATTCTTTGTCTTCCATCTTATTCTATCCTGACACTTGCACTTTTAATAATTTTCTTGGTTATTTTGTTATAAAATTTATAAGCTTTAGTTTTACAAGAATAACCAATAAATATACCTTTATTTTCTCTAGATCCAAACCTACCAAGTTTTTCATTAGTTCACTTTATGAAGCATCTGCTGCTAAAAACTCCAAAATAATCAACTATCATTGGTTTGTATTTCCATAGCTTATAAGGAGTCTTGTCACTATTGAATCTCAATAATTATTTATTATAAATATGAACTACTATATCAACTACCTCTCTCCAATATTTAACTACTATCTTGGATTCATTTAACATTATCCTTGCCATCTCCTGAACTCTTATATTTTTATGTTTAACTACTCCATTTTGTTATGGAGTTCTAGCTATTGAATAATGTCTCTTTATTCCATGGTCTTCAAAAAACTCAATATATTGATTTGGCATGAATTCTATTCCTTGATATGATCTTAGAAACTTAATCTTCAAACTAGTTTCATTCTCAATTAATGCTTTGATTGCTTTCAAATGTTTGAAAGCTTCTATTTTTTTTTAAAAACATTACGCAAGTCATACATGAAAAATCATCAATAAGAAACATGAAATATTTCTCACCTTGAGTACTTTGAGTTCTCATAGGTCCACATAGATCAATGTGAACAAGCTCTAGCATCTGAGTGGTCGAGTACTCTTTTGTTTTGAACCACCTTATAGCCTACTTCCCATGCTGACAAGTATCACAAAGCATGTCAAATGGCTTTGTAATCTTTGGAAGATTTATGACTAATTGCTTCTTGTTGATGTTGACAAGATTGTCAAAATTTATGTACCCCATTATTCTATGCCATATTCAACTTTATTTAATCTACCTCAAACAACATCTTTGAACTTTTATGCCTGATAGCATGTATAAATTATTGCTTATTCTCTGAGCATCTACAGCCAACACATTTGAATATTTTATTCTAATTTCATAACCTTCTGCATAAAAATTTAGGGTGTGACCCTAATCACATATTTTACTTAAACTCAAAATATTATACTTAAAACCTTATACATACAAAACATTTTTAGTTTTAGTTTTGCCATTATCCAAACTTAGTGTACTTTTCCTAGCAATTTTGGTAGTAGTATTGTCTCTAAATTTCACTATGCCACCATTGATCTTATTTAAGGTTATGAACTTGATCTTGTCTCTTGTAATGTGCCTTGAACATCCACTATTAATGGACCATGTATTTTCTTCATTTCTTGCATGCAATGTTGTCTATACCAACATATATTTTTTAGGTTTTTTCTTTTGCCATGAACCTATCTAAACTTTTCTCTTGATGAATGGATCTTTGAAACTCTGGTCTTTCTTGAATGACTCAAACACCTTTCTATAGTAATGAGATATATGTCCAAAGTTGTTTCACTTATAACATATTATGGCCTCTTCATTAAATCTTGATAGAGGAGTAAAAGAGTTGTGGCTTCTGCTTGACTCTGTATGAATTTCCTTCTCCTTAGTTATGAAATTATTAGCCATTTTTCAACATTCTATTTTCTTATCACCATATCCATTACAATAAAACTAGCAACCATAAAAATAGGACCTGTTTGTTTATCTCTAACTTGATTGACTTTTTTAGCTCTATTCCCTCCAACCTTCTTTGTTTGAGATGTCCTCTGTATTCTTAACTTCTTCCCTTTTTATTTCTTCTTTTGTAAGAGATTCAACATAACTCTTTCCTTTTTTCTTGTCTGTGATAATAGTGACCTCCTCTTTCTCTTTTTCAAATCCAATACCCATCTTATCTAACATTGATATTTGATTTTCTAATATCTTAATCAACATGTTAGTGTTATTATCAAATTTAGAATCATTAGCTATTCTATCATTGACTTTTTTATTTATTTTCTCAAGATCGGCTTTTAAAGAAGCTATTTCAATAACATAACTTTCACATTCTTTACTTACTATTTTTAACTATGCTATTAGATCTTCTTAATTCTTCTTAGCTTATTCAAAGTGTGCTTGTAGATCTTCAATTATTTCCTTTGATTCCTTTTCATTTTTTTTTATCTGGAGCTTTAATCTTCAATTTTTATTTTCAAAATATTTTAACTATTCTAAGGCACAAATGATTTATCCTTCCAGATTCACTTCAGCTTCATCCTATTCTTCTTCTTCATCATCTATACTTTGCTTGTGGAGGCATATTCATGTATGTCCATGAATAAAATCTCTTCTTCTTCTCAATCATATACTCCACTATCTTCAGCTGATCTATGATATTTAGAATGCAAACTCTTCTTCTTGAATCCCTTCTTGAATTTAACTTTGAAATTATTATTGTATGTATAATTTCCATCTTCATCATCATCATTATGCTCATTTAGGCATCTAGATACAAAATGTCCAATCTTTCCACAATTAAAACATTTAAAAGGTAATTTTCCTTGATATTTACCTATTCCCTTTTTCGGCTTGCAAATGAAAATAACTACATTGTCATCTTCATCATCACTAGAACTATCACTTGATTCTTGAATCTTATCCTTCTCTTTCTTTGATGTCTTGAAAGTAGTTTCTATTTTTCAGGTTTTATCTTATTTAGTCCACATCTCATATGCTATAATAATACCATGAAGCTCATTCATATTTAGCTTGGCTAAATTCTTCATCTCTTCAATTTCTCAAACTTTTGCATCATATCTCAATGGTAGAGATCTAAATTTTTTTTGAACCATAGCTGATTCTTCTAAATTTTCTCCAAGACCTTGAATCTGATTAACTATTTAGCAACCTACAAAAGATAACTTGCTATATTTTCTTCTTCTTTTATCTTCAAACTTTCAAAATATCTTCTAAAATTCTAAAGCTTAGCTTCTTGAACCTTTCCATTACCTTTGTAAATATTCTCAAGTTTTACCCAATTTTCATGAGTAGATTTACATTGTATAACTTTAACAAATTCTGATTCACATAAACCACATAAAATAATATTTAAATATTTAGCATTATTTTCACTTGCCTTCTTTTCTATCAAATTAGTTACAAGTGTCTATGGCTCTTCATATTCCTTCACCACTACTTGCCATATGTTGAATCTAAGGGCCATCAAATAAGTTTTCATCCTTATGCTCCAAAAAACATTATTCATCCCATCAAACAAAGGTGACTTATTTGTATAAAAAAATTAATTTGATCCAACCATTGTGCTTTCCTGATCTACCTTTAATCTATAAAACTTCTTCAAAAGGAACCTACTCTGATGCCAATTGTTAAGCATAAAATATACTAAGAGGGGGGTGGTTGAATCAATATATTATATATCTTTTTACTTAATCTAATTTTTTTATTTAACCTCTTAATCACACATTTAAGATATGTAATAAAATTGAAACAATAATTTTCACCACATAATAGAGAGAGAGAGAGAGAGAGAGAGAGAGAGAGAGAGAGAGAGAGAGAGAGAGAGAGAGAGAGAGAGAGAGAGAGAGAGAGAGAGAGAGAGAGAGAGAGAGAGACCATATTTTTACATGTAAACCCAAAGTGGGAAAAACTGTGGAGAACAATCTCAAGTATATGAATGAGCACCAACTTAAAATACAAATTTCACAAGCACCAACTTGTAGGAGCACCAACCAATTTTTTTAGCACCAACACAACAAAAATTTATGACAACCAACCCATAGGAACACCAAACCCTTGCAAATATTTGTGAGCACCAACCCCTCTTGTGTATAAAACACAACTATCTCTTAATGTTTCTTACTCAACAAATGATATAACTCTATAATATCTCTTACTTTTCTCTCTTTAAAAATAAATACAAACCATGCACTCTCTTGAATATTAAAAAAGGCTTCTCAAGCCCTTATTTATAGATTTTCAAAAGACCTTTGGCATTCACCCTTTGTGAATATTCAATCCTAATGGAAAATGGTGCCAAACTTGCATAACCATTTGTATCCTTGTGTTTGTAAAGTCATATGGTGACCCTTCATAAGTAAAAGCATCCTTTCCTATTTTATCTTTATCTTGTTGAATTTTAATATTCCTTAAAGTTTCCCTTCATCAAAAAATGTACCATACCTCTTTTGTCTTCACACGGTGACTCTTGGAATTCCTTAAGATAACTCTTCATGAGAAAATGCATCCCATTACTCTTTCATCTTTTACCCCATGACTCTTTGACTTCTCCATGGGCCCTCTTTCGAATTATGTATAACCAAAAATATATTCATTAATATTAAATAAATATTGACATGTATTAGCCAAGGTATGAATATTAAAAACACCATTAAATGAAATGGATCCTTTATCACTAATAATGCTAGACCTTTGACATCAATGACAATATTTCCAACATTTTACCTAGTGGTAATTCAAATTCTATTATAATAAGCCTAAAGTGTAGGATAAATATTGATATGCTAGTTAGAATGAGAATCCCTAATTATATTTTTCAAGATCTTATTTAGGATTTTGTTAATGTTTTCATCTTGGCCATTGTATTGAAGGTGATAAGTTGTGGAAAATTTATGCATGGTTTTAATTATTACATATAATTGTTTCATGTATTTGTTTTTAAATTTACCACGATTATCATATATGATGGTGTGAATAATCACAAAATGACATATGATAGGATTAAGAATAAATTTGGAAATGGTGATCTCATTAACATTAATAAGGGTGATATCTTCTACTCATTTGGTTAAGTACTCTATGGAGGTAATAATGATTACATGGCCATATTACAATATAGGAATCTTGATAATGATATCTAATCCACCAATATAGAATAGCCAATGAGATTCCAAGTTTTGGATCTTAGATAGAGGTGAGTGTATTAGATTTTCATGAAGTTGGAAAGGATGACAATTTTCAAAAAATGTGATGTCATATTTTTAGATAATAGGCAAAAATCATCCCATGTAAAGGAATTTGAGGGTTGTATCATGCCAACTATAATGACCACTATAAATTACCCCATGTGCTTTATCAATAATGGATGGAAATTCATGTTGATTAAAATAATAAATTAAGGTAACTTTCACATTTTGATAACAAATGATGTTATGCATAAGTATAAATTTGAAATCTTACTTAATAATTATAGTCTTTTTATGGGAACCAACCTTGGTAGGAGAGGTATGATGTTCAATGAATTGGATTATGTATTTTTACCATATGCTTTGTTGATTAATTACAACCCAAATGTGGCAAATAAGATAATCATCCTTGGAATGGAAAGTATATAGAGGTTTCTTCATATTGATGAGGAAAAAATATTCATGTGATACCTAATTAGGATGAAAAATGGAAGTTGAAAAAGAAAGATAATTGGATATATATTTTTATTCTCAAGGATTTAGTTTTATGGTAAAATATATGAATTATTTAGTAGGAATATAGACAAGTTAGTGATATATTATGATATTTTCACTTTTTCATCTTTATTCATTGTTTACTTAGTGATATATAAGTTGTTAATGTCTTAAGACATGTAGGTAGGGTATATATAAATATATGTTGGTTTTAATCTAAAAAATAAGAGATTATTATTCAACCATGTTATTGGTGACCTCAAAGTTTAATTAGAAGGTGAGGGGAGTGATTTGTCCATGAGGGTTAGTTATGAAATACATACCTTGACTCCTTGAATGCACTTAGATTCATCAAAGTGAAGTTTTTAAGTGTGCTAATGTAATTAAATCTTAACTTTGGGTAATTATTCTATTATAAATTTGGATTTAGGATCAAAAACTTAGATTTTATGCCTTTTAAGGTTTTATGCCTCAAGGTCTGCTATGAAATTATAAAAAAAGTATTTGAGGGAGATTGTTTGGTTAAGACATTAGATAAAAAGGATCTATTTTTTGGGAAGAGTGTCTTGAAGGTGACTCGTATTTGGGATGGGAGTGGTAGAAATTTGAGTGGTGATCACATGGCCTTTAACATATTTTGGGTAATAATTTTTATGTAAAAATCCATGAAAAGTATACTACGTTTTCCAATTTTATGTCTATGAATGAATGCTTCAAAGAATAAATGATGAATGGAATCAAAATGTATAGTGACATAAGTGGTATAATAAAGCATGTAGTGCCAAATATGTTTAGTTATGAGGTAAATGCAGATACATACATGTTAAAAATTTGTGTAATGGTTCTCATAGTCTATCAAGGAATAAATGATTTAATGAATGACATACTCTTTTCTTGATTCATCTTTTTCTATCATCATTTCCCCAACTGATATGGGGGTAGAGGATGTATACAAGATGAGAATTAGATGAATATAAGGTGGATATATAGTAGGATGATGAAGTAATGATTCCTTCATATTTTAAAAATATTTTTGTCATGCATTGGTCCATTCTTGAGAATTACTTTTGTTAATGAGGTATTTTAATGAATATATGTGATAAGCCATCTTGAGAATAAATAATCAGATTTCCCAAATTTTCCCATAGTAAGTTAGAATTTTTAGAATAGATCAAGGTATAGGCATGTTAATAATAAAATTAATTTTTATGGGATATACATCAATCCCTTACATTGACATTAATAATCCTAAGAGTTTTATAGAGTTGACATTGAAAATACACTTGTATGGATTGAGCCAAATGTTATATTGGATAATAAAATCGAAGGTGATAGAATTATTTTAGACATGGTTTTTAAGATGCTTATTTTTGGAAATAAGTCCATCCATGTAGGGTTAAATTTTTTTTTAATGATATCATGAAATATATGGGTCATTTCATATTTATAAGTTACACCAACATTTTTAATTCCAAAGGGCATCTTAACATACCAATAAGTACCCAATTAAGTTGTAAAATTAGTTTTATGTTGATTTTCTTAGAGTAATATGAATCTTAATATATATAAAAAAACCATTCATGAGGGAAAACATTTCATATCCAAATATAGAATCAACAATGGCATCAATCAATGCTAAGGGGAAATTATCTTTAGGACAAACTAAATTGAGATTAGGAAATTCAATAAATATATAAATGAACATAGTGACTTTCTTGTAAATAAGAATAATATTGGATACCCATTTAGAATAATCTACATGTTTGATGAATGTAGCATCTAAGAGATTGATAATATTTGTATCTAATAAGGTTGAAATCTTAGGAGGAAACATGTGTTACTTTTTGAGTATAGGGTTTGCATAGATATGTGATGATGTTATGGAAAAATATGATAGGGTCAATGAAAATCATGTCTTTGTATGACAAAGTAAACGATTTATGATATTTATTGAACTAGATACTAAATTTTTCTTTCTCCTCAAGATGAAGTTTCTTAGAAACAAGAATTGGTTTAGGAGAGGTGGTGGTGTGATACTTAATTACATAGGTTTCTTCAATGATCATGGAATTTTCATCTTGGAAATTTTATGGAAAATAAGAAGCTTTCAAATAGGATGTGTTTTGAGATCAATGCTAGAAATACATTTTTTGAGATAAGGATCTTTTTTTCTAAGAATTGCCAATTTTGGGAAGTTGGTGAGGAACTTAAGGATCTCTAACATGGAGTAATTTTAAGATAGTTTCATTGATAATAATAATGGGTAAAGTTCTATTGTATTCAAATCTACTTCAAGGTAAATAATATTATTACCTTTATTGTCAAACTCAAAATGTATTTATCTTTAATTAGTCACATTAGCCTCTAAGGTAATTTTAGGAGGTGAAGTAGAAGGTAAATAATATGTCTTGAGAGTATTGGCCTAATTAATACAATACGGCACATAAGAGCTTGGTTAAATTATGTTATATTTGTTGATAGTGTTATAAATGAAATGAATAAGTTTGAATATATCATGATGGCCAATGAAATATACTTTAGGTGATGAATCAAAATGAATTATATCAGTGATTGAGGATACCCAGCTGATGCAGTTTGAGATTAGAGGCTAGATTGTATCAGGTTGGATAATGTCATCTATTAAAGTTGGTAAACCTAAGAGAACTATATCAATAATAGATGATACTTGGATAATGCAGTCTAGAACTACATATTTGACTATTTTGGGTTTTTAGATACATTTTAAGAGATAAGAAATAGAGTGAACATGATTGATATTATTGATATAATTATCACTTGGTAGAAGCTATTGAATGGTATCAAGTTGGCCGATGTTGTTAAATGTGGGAATATTAATAATTTTAAATACCTATAAAGTTTATATCAAATGAGGATTGGTAAAAGGGATATAACCTTTAATTTCAATTTTAGTATCACTAAAATCATAAAATATGTTAATAATAGGATTATTTGGTTAAAGGAATTAATCATGACATGAGTATTTTAATAATGTGTTACATCAAATTCTCATTATTACAATTGGGCCATAATGTAGGCATCACCATAAGAGGGGAATATTTTACATGTATCAGAATTTGAATGAACAACATCATTGGAAATTTATTTAGTGGAAACACCTATGTTATTTAATGTGTAAGGAGAAATTACTAAAGGATCTTGAAATATTTTTTATAACCCATTATTATTTAAAAAGAAAATCATCTTCTATATAATAAGCTTCATTAAAGTTGCATGGGGTAGGAATTTATGTATCATAATCAATCAATGGAATTATCCTATCTCATGGGAGGATATGAGGTGGAAGTCATTATAAAATATAAGGTAATCAAGTTGTATTACAAGTGTTTTATATCTCATTGGGTTAGTGATCATCTAAATTAACTAGAGTGACATGAAGATCAAGATACATGTTGACAAACTTAGGTAGAGGTGGATTGTTAAGATGAAAAACACTAGGAATGTGATATTATGATTTAGGATTAGTAAGATAAATTTCACAAGGGTAGGGATCTACTTCCTACATGTAACATTGGCCATTATGAATGAAATCTATGAATTGGATGCCAAAAAATGAAATATCTCACATGCAATGAGTCCATGGATGGCCTACATGCAAGTTATAGATAAAGGAATATCTAAAACCATAAAATTGGTGTGAATTATTCTTGGTCTAATAGTGAGAGGGATCTAAATTCAACTAATATACTTTTGATTGGTTTTATCAAATCCATGACAAGACTAGTGTGTTTAAGATTATATTTGTAGTATCGATGTTGTTGGAGTGACCAAAGGGACACAACTATAATTTTAGATCCTTCAACCATTGATAATTTATTTATTAAGGTATTTTGAACTTAATATTAATAAAGAGAGGCTGTTCATCAACTCTAAATAGGATTTCATAAATAATCATATCTTATTTAATAAACTCTATGGAGGGTTTTGAAGAAGAGCGAGAAATGATTTTGATAACATGAACTTTTGTAGGTGTGGGACATTTGGATGTTGGAATAGGTAAGTAAAATTCACTAGGTAGGGGTTGTTCAATGTATTAATTTTTTTACATGATAAAGTTATGATGATAAGAAAATTTATCACCAATTCCATTAGAGAAATTTCTATAGGCATAAAATTGAGCTCATCTAGAAATTTCCATTATGGTTTATAATTTGATCAATAATTAGGATTAGGTTGATTTGTATAATGATTTTAGGAATAATAATAAGATAAGGATAATTAGAACTAGGTTGAGACTCCAATGATGGGCTGACTCATCACTAGTTTGCATATCTAAAGATGATTTGGGAGTGGTTGTAGTATATTTAAGAAGTTATTATTCAATATAAGGATTCCTAGGTTTGGTGACAAGATATTTTTGAGTGGCCTTATGATAGTAGATAAAATTTTTCATTTTTATGTATTAGAATTATTATAGTATTGGTCATATTCTACATCAATATCATAAACAATGTCATTGGAATTTTGTATATTAGATTTGGATGGTTGAGAAGCATTTTAAGACTTTTTATTTGAATATTTGTAATAATCGGTTCACTTTTGGGAATATTATTTATATTGAATTTGATGTTATTTTATCATAACATCATGGCCAAAATGTTTATAAGGTTATGACATGTCTCATGAGAGTTATCAATGCCAACATGGAACTAATAAAAAATTTTACAGTCATACCATGGTGGAAGGCTAGTGGTAGTATAACCAAATGGTTTTTATGTAGATAACTTCTTCATTTTATACACACTTAGGGAGGGTGAGAGGAAATTTGATTATTAGAAGAAGATGATCTAGATTTGCATTATGGAGGCTTAGTTTGAGGATTAATGGTAACTAAATTTGTTTCGTCATGAAAATATTCATGTTTGGTAATTTGAGGAGGTTCAAATTGAGCCATGGTAAAATATTTCCATTTGGCTTGATCAATTTCCTCTTTTAAGGTGGGTTAGAGAAAGAGTTCTAACTCTGTAATGGGGAGTGGATTTAAGATTATTAAAAAAGAGTCTTTAAAGGTTTTCATCACTCACTTTATACTTTGCTTTGTGATCTCAGGGATTCCATCATTTTATGAAATCATGGGTATATTTTTTAAGATATTACTTAGCATTGATGCAATAATCAAGGTGATTTTTAGAAACATCATTGTGTTGGAATTCCCTAACTAGAGCATAGATTAAATCCTCTTATTGTATAGTGGAATGAAAACGAAATTGGATGTACCATTATAGTGCATCTCCTATGAAGGTTTTGGATAGAATTTTTTATTATAAAAATTATTGGTTTTAACCTATTCATTATAGATATTACAAAAATGTTTAAGGAAGAATGGATTATCCTTATTCCTATAATATGTGATAGTTGGAGATATGATTATAATGTTTATAGACACAATTAAAGGAGTTAAGGGTTGATTTTTAATAATTTAAAACATTTTATTATGAATAAGAAGTTGAGGGATGATATTCCTATTAGAATCCCTAATAGGAGGTGGAGAGTTTTAATTTGGTTGATTCATGATGACTTCAAGTTGGCTAACCATTTTAAAATGTTGGTTTTTCATTTGGAGTATTTGGGAGTTATTAGGAGCATGCATAAGGTTCAGTTGTTAGAACATTTATGAAAGGATTTGGGGTGTATCTATAGATGGATTTCAATTAGAAGTAATAAGATTATTATATATTTGGTGACTATTATGATTGACCTCTAGCATGTTACATTTTATTATGAAATTAGGTGGATCCATTGGTGATTTTTACTATGGTATAAGTGTCAAAACTTGGAGGAAGTAGTTTAATACTCTCATCTAAATTAATAAAATATGTAAGGTTTAGCTTTAAATATCTTATTATTATGATTTTTATTGAATAGAAGCTTAAAATATGAAATCATGATGATAGATTACCAAATTATATGATGAAAATTAAGTGGTCATTAGAAACTAAGGGTATTAGCTAGATCGATACAATCACAAAATGATGTTGAAAAATAAACTATACTAGGTTGGATGATATAGTTTGGATAAAAAGGATCGATTTGGAGAATAGATAAGAATGAACTATATTGACCAAGTTTATGAAAGTGGTAAAGACACAAAACTCTATCAAGTTGAGTACTATAATTTTTTGGAATAAACATTAGATAAAATTGTATCGAGCATGCTAATGAAGTTGGCTATAAGAAAAATTGAGATAAAATTATATTAGGTTGGATGATGTAGTTAGATAAAAGAGAAACTAGGATATTATTGTATTTGATTCGCTGATGTAGTTAGATTTAATATAAATTTAAATAAAAATATAATGGCTTGGTTGAATAAAAATTGAGATAAAATTGTATTGGGTTGTTCTATGTAGTTGGCTAGAAGAGTGAAGGAAATGGTAAGCTCCACATTGTGTTCACTAAAATGCATGTAATGAGATATGATTAACCTAAAATTATCCTATCTATATAGATATATACTCTTATAAGTTTAATAAAAGAGATCCAAATGATACTTAATTATTTAGGATGTGATGAAACTACAAGCCTAATAAGAAGAATACCTACAACACAATTTCAAAGGAAAGGGTTTGAATCCTTTAGGACAATAAAAATAATTATAGAGGATGAATAATTTTTTTTGAAACCACCATTATAAAGTGTTTTATAAGCAATATTTTCATCAATATTATTGAAATTTGTGAATCATTTAAATCATTATTTTGGTTAATTTATACCATATTACTTGTGATACATCTAAAATGATTTTGGGAAAACTTACATTATTTTTATTACATTTGGGATGACAATACCCTATATGATAAACTAATGTGCAAAGTTATATGGATTAATAAAATAATATCAACCAATCACTTATTTGCAAATATTAAATTATATGAACTTATTAAAAATAAAAAGTGCATTACAAAACAAAGATTTAGCTAGAAAGAAGTGTTATGGGTGGACTCAGAGGATGATACTTGTTATGTATGATGGTATGTTGAATAAGATTAGGGATCTAATAATGGATCATGATGCTTATAAAAACACTATGAGATATACATTAGAGGGGTGTTAATCCAATTCAATCTGATATAACTCATTTCCATTTATAGTGAGAAAATTAGGGTTTTTGGGTTTTATATATCTTAATTTTTAGAACCTATATCTAGTGAGAGAAATTATGAGATCTTATGGAAACAACTATGTGTCTAATTTCAATTAAAAACCTTATCTCTTTGACATGTGAAGACAAATTTAAATCAATGGGTAAAAGGAGGTAGTGGTTGAGTTTGGGTGAGACTTCAACACCCCAAATGTTGAGTGATTCTTACATACCAATACTATAAAGAGGGATCAAACTTAATGTAGTTATCCCATACTATGGTGGTGTATGAGTAGATGGTTAAATATGATAAATGTTGATGAAATAATAATGTGATTAAATTTTTAACTATCACTTGTGACCTATAATATGTATTTAGACTTTAACTTTGTGCTACTAGGGATATATGAAATAAGAATTAGGAGCAATAGTTGATTTTATATCAATGTGAAATTATGATTCTAGTGATTTTTAATGTGAAATCCCCACATGAAAAAAGATTTGGAATGTGTTTATATAGAAATATATTTGATGTTACTTATAAAGAGGTTAATTGAAGACATATATTTACCTTTTCATAACTTTTTAACTAAAAAATTAGATGTTATTGGTAGGAAGACAAGAGAAGGGCCAAAGACACTAGAGTGGTGCACTATAGTCTACTAGGGAACTATATTATAATGGGTAAATTAATTATGCCAAGTGTTAGTGATGGCCTAAAATATATTTAACATTGATATAAATATGGAGGAGTGAATTCAAGTTTCATTTATATAGTTATAAGAGTAAGTCTTTTACATGCAAGATGGTCGGAAGTGATAGAAAAGACCCTAAGATAGGTCTAGATTTAAATGTGTAAATGTGTAATTTAAAGTGCATGGTTTTATCTTAAATTTTAATTTATGTATATTCAATTCTTTAATTTAGTAGTATAGTAAATTTAAATTATTAGATTAAAATGAAAAGGAGTGTATACCTAAATTTACTTGTGAAGAGGAGTCTTAGATGTAGTTCACAAAATTAAAATATGATGCACACAAACCTCCAATGAAACATACGTAATATCAATATTTACTTAAAATGAATATCAAAATTGAAATAAAATAAAATAGATAATGACAAGGAATGAATACACGTAATTGGTTATGTGAGTCTTTGTTCTTTCCTAGTGCAAAAAATGGTGACTATAGCAGGTTGAACCCTTATAGTTTTTATTGGCATTAAATAGTTTGGATTGGGCTCTGTATGCCCCAATCCTTATTAATGAGTGAGTGTGCTTAAGATCATAAGTTATTATTGAATATATGATTTCATAACCAAATTAGTGAATTAATTTAGAATACATGTATGAATCTCAATAGATAATTCTAGTGCAAAAGCTAGTGAAAATAGTGAACCAACCATTATAGATGGAATAAGTTTCACTTATAGTGCAAAACTGGCACAAAAATAGTGTAAATACTAAGTATAATTTGGTTTTGTTTTAAAAAAAATGGATAATGAAATGAATTTTTCATTCAATCTACAATATTGTGAAAAACTAAATAATGAGGAAACAATGTTCTATGCACATTCCCCCAAACTGATATCTAGTGCATATATATTTTAAGACTAAGTAAAATAATTATTATTGTAGAAAAACCTATGTGTTAACTTGGAAAAAAATGCCACATATTATTTCAACTAAAGTAAGTGAACATAAGTAAAAATTGAGTTATTTTATAAACTAAGACTATAAAATTGTTATATACTGCTTTATATAAACTAAGATTTTTAAAACAATTAGAAATACCTATTTTTTATGAAATTAGACAATGACAAGGACACTAGAGAAATGATCTCTTGTAAAAAATTGTGTTCCATTATAAAAATTATTTATGTGTATTTTATGAGATTAAAACTATGTAAACTAAGTAATTACAACCAAAAGTTTTCTATATACTAATATGGGAGGCTTCGTCTCTAAAACAAACCTCTATGAATGTCCTATCTTTTGGGCTAAGTTGGTGAGTTTGTGACAAGTGAAAATATAAATCTATGCAATAGTTTTTTATGACAAATATTTAAATCTAAGTAGTAGTGATAACATGCAGTAGTATGGCATCATCATATAAATAAACTAAGCATAGTAATAATATGATCTACATGTGGGAATAAGAATTAATAGCAAGATTATCTAGATAGATGTTAACATTTTGACATGAAAATAAATGATCAAATTGAGTATGTAACACTGAACATATATACTTATGGAGGAATTCATGATATACATCATGACATTAAAAGGGTTAGATGGATACATGATGTGCATCATGGCATTAAAATTTGAGTAAAGAAGCAAGTAAGGTGTCATGGCCATGACACACACAATCAAAGAGCATATGAAAAGCACACAAAACACACACTAGAAGGCTAAGGGGACACATACAAGGGATGTTAAAATGCATTTCATGTAAATATAAGCACATATAATGACATGTTAAAATTTCCCCACATGCATAAAATCAAGAAATGAAGGTAGAGAC
Organism: Torreya grandis; assembly: GCA_037957365.1. Lineage (NCBI taxonomy): Eukaryota > Viridiplantae > Streptophyta > Pinopsida > Cupressales > Taxaceae > Torreya > Torreya grandis. The sequence continues at coordinate 828,548 of JARHVA010004483.1, forward strand.
ACATATAAGGACATGTTCAAATGTCTACACACATAACATATACACACAAAGACATGTTAAAATGTCCTTATACACATATAATCAAATAAATTAAGATTTAAAGCCACTCATAAATTATATATTCAAATGTATAAAAAACAAAGAATGCCTACAATAGATGAAGCTAGGAAAATAATATGAAAAGCATGCAAGATTAGGTAATTTGATAAAAAAAAAAGAGCTAAGTTGTAACCCAAATATATTTAGTAACTAAGATAGACAATAGCATATACCAGTGTTAGTCAGTGATAAATATAAAAATATGTAATGTTAGATAAATAATAGAGTGTATAAGTGGTTAGATATTGATAAAATCTATGTATAATATGCCCCTAGTGAGCTAGATAATGGATTTATATGTTATATGAAGCCTATGTGTAGTCTAGATTGGAGTGGTGATAGTTTGAGTTCATTGGGATAAAAATAAGGTGATGGAAACTAAAGTAGTTCACTCTAGTCCAATAGGGTGTTCTTGTCTAATTAAATTATTGAGTGTGTATTAATGATATCGCCTGTAGGTGGGTATTAAAATGGTATCTTGTGTAATCTACAGTCACTCATGTACACTGATGAAGAATATATGATATAAAAATAACTAAAATATATATAAAATAACTATGAAAAAATGAAGTAATGTATAAAAAGTACATATAAGCATGTACATGTCTTGATTTTATTATTTGATAGAATATTTTGTTATTTTTGTATATTTTTATATATGAACTAAGAAATATAGAGAAAAATATTAACCGATGACTCCCATAAGAGTCTTACCATAATTTTATCTTGTATTGTAAAAAATAATGGTGATCTCTGGTAATTAAATAAGTTCATACAATTGTGTAGGTTATGTATCATTTCCATATTCATAGTATGTATAATTAGTATCATAAAGATCATACTAATTCTAATTATAATAGTAATCATCATCTAGATTTGAAACTTGTGAAATGCCACTCTTGTCTTATATTGTATTTTGATATGTAAAAACAACTAACCAATATTATGGTATTGATTTTCTTGATTTATATTTTGTAATATGTATTGTGTCATGTGCCTCTACAGATATTTCATTAATTTTATCTGTGTATACTACCTGAAGACATTCTTTCTATGTATTACTCTTGATTTCAAGAAATGATGTCTTTTATTGAAAATATTATCATTGAAATTTCATGCTCAAATGTGACATGGTTAGAATCTTTAACCATTGTTTCCCCCATTGTTAGCTTCCATGATCTTCCTAATTAATCATTATATTAGGCCAAACTAGGACATACGTGAAATATCACTGAACGTGTTTTTGGCCCAACTATGTAAGGTAATTAAATGTATCCAATATATGATTTAGATAAATTAATATTATTCAAATCTTTCTTATCATATCTAAGAAATTTTAAGACTGTCATGCTACAAATATTAATTTAATAGTGTTAGTTATCACAATACTTGTGCATTGCTTGGTATCTATGAGGGGATTAAGAATAAAAGGTTCTATGGATGGTGAAATATTTTTAGTTGACTCCTTTGAAACCATTCTTGTAGCATTGTATTTTTTAGGAATTTTTTGCTTTGGAAACTACTTTTTATAAACCCTCTTTTAATAATGTTGTTTTTCTTATCTTGATTTTGATTTTTAAACTTACCTTTTAGTAACACCACTTTTTCTTATTGAAACATGTGATTTTCAAATTGTTCCCTTTGTGATGTATCTTTTTCACCTTGTGAATCTTATACTCTTTCATAATATAACACATCTTGTTGAATATTTTATTAGTTTTGTTTTGCTTTTTTAACATTTTATTGCTCTAATTATTCTTTGGTAACCATTTTGTACTAGTTCTCATTTTGTCAAATTTTCTACATATTTTTGTTCTACTATGGGTTACTTGACTAAGGAATCAATTTTAGGATCAAAACTATAAATTATATTTTATATCATCTTATTCAAATATAAACAATGATCTATATGATTCCCAATATTTTTTTTATATGCACAATAATATTCTGATCTCCTTAGAGGATGTAGAGGAGGTAGTTTGATTAACTTATTTCTAAGCATTTCTCTAAAAATATGACTTGAACTCTTACTAGTAGTTTTCATCCTTTTTTATTCACTTATTTTAGATATATATATTTTTTAGCTTCCCATTTTGATAAGAATTCTCATTAGGCATAACATTTCTACATGAAGATTTAATACCTAATTAACACTAGCATATTCTGGATTCTATGAATATGTAATCTAATTTTATAATGATGTTATATTTGCATTGAAAAAATAATTTTGATTTTTTAAATATGCTATTAACTTTATCATAATGATGATTGTAGCCTTTAGATATTCAAAAACAAAAACTTTGAGTACTTCAAATTGAATATTCATACATACACCATCATGAGGAGATGTGGGAGGTGGAAGGATTTGAGTAAAGATAGGTTGATTACCTTATTTTAGAACTATAATATTAATTTTTATCCATTTTAAATTTTATAAATACTAAAAGGAGAATAAGATAGGAGAAACATATGAATCATATCACACACTGTAACATGATCAAGAAATCAATATTTAACTTGAAACTCTAAGATGATTTTTTTTAAAAGAAAGCCATAATGGAAATTTAGGGTTTGTAAACTAAAGAATGATTGATTTTAAAATAATGAAAAATGAGATTTAGATCCCTAATTGAAGGTAAAAATATAAATAATCCATAATTTATGGATTTCAATCAAAGTTCAATAAGACATAGGCTCACCAATATGTGTACAATCAAAAGGTTATGTGTTTGATTCATTTTGGGCTCACTAATATGATTTATAAAATTTGGGATAAAAATACTATAGATTATAAAATATTATTAAAAATTGAGGTAATAATATATAAATACCAAACACTCATTGATTTAAAACTATGAAATTATATCAAATTACTAAAAATAGCAAAGTGTAATAAGAAACAAATACTTAGTTAGAAAATAATTTTATTTGAGGAATCAAATGCTAATACTTTCTGAGTGTAACATTGTGTTGAATAAGATAAATGACATAGTAATGAATTGGAGCCTAAAAAATAGTACCCTAGGATGGACACTAGAGGGGTGGAACTCCTATCCACTCTAAAAGTTTTCTTGTCCACTTACAATGAGAAAATTAGGGTTTGGTGGTTCTTTGTATCTTTTTCTCAAGAACTTGTATCTAGTGTGGGATGTTTCAATCACTTTAAGAGGTAACTATGTGTTTTATTTTCATTTAAAACCCTAAATATTTGAAAATTTAATCCAAATTAAAATAAATGGGGAAAAAAGAGTTATCAGTTGAATTAGGATGAGACCCCAATACCACATGTGTAGATCATTGCCTACATACCAATACTCTGAAGAGGGATCAAAATTCATGTACTTATCCCATGCTATGTTGGTATATAAATAATTGGTGAAATATGCCAGATGATGTTGAAATACTGATGTGATTAAAATATATAACCATGACTCATGAATTCTAATATGTATTTAAACTTGAGTTGTGGGATACTAGGGTGGTATGTAATCAGAATTTGGAGAAATAGGTGATCTTATCCCAATGTGCAAGTATTATTATGGTGTTTTTCAATGTGGAGGTTTACCCCTTGAAAAAAGGTTTGGAATATGTTTTAATATTCATATATTTGAATCTCTTTTTAATGGGACTCACTAGGGACATAGGTCAATCTTTCCATAACAAATGATTTTAAAAATTAACCATTATTTGGTGGGAACACAAGAGAGAGGCCACATACAATTGATCAATGTGTAAATTGATAATGATGAGTGTTAGGTAGAACCTAAAATATGTTTAAGGTTTATATGAATAGGCAAGAATACATTCAAGGGTTATTAGCCTATAAGTGTGAGTCTTCCATATAGAAGGTGCTAAAAAGTGATCAAAGAGGCCCTAAGATAGGTCTAAAATTAAGTGTGTAAAAGAGTGATGAAAAAGGAATTATTTTAGATAAAATTTTAATGCATGTGTCTATAACACTATGAAAAGTTGTATTTGAAGATTAAAAACATAGGAAGGAATAACTTGTGTAGAATATGAATGGGTTGAGGATAACAAGGAAGATATTAAGGGATGACATCATGATGTTGAATAAATTGTAAATACGATATAAAAAATTGATTATTTATAGAAGACTAATGGTATAAGAATATTTAACCTTAAATTAGACATGGATCCTAGTTGGGTAGATAGGGTTAATAATATAGAAATGCTAATGCACAATGATGATAATCATATCTCTTTCAGACCAATTAAATTTAAAACTTAGATATAAAATATGAGGAATTTATTAAACTAAGATAGGATAAAAATAGTAAGTAGAACTATATTAGTCATAGAAATTATAAATAAACAATGTAATTAGTTAGTGCTAATGATAATATGATTCTAGATTTAAAACAAGTAGGAAACAAACTAGAAGAGCATTGTATAATAGATGGTAAATTTTAGATTAGGTGCCTCTATAGCTATAGATACTAGCATCAGAATTGTATGGTAGCATCAACACTACTATCTAAACTAGATGTGGGTGTCATGCATAAACTACCACTAGAAAAGGATGTGAACACCTAGATGATTTTATGTTTTTGTCACCTTCACTCCGATGCATTAATATCTTGGTAATGGATTGCTACTCCTCATGAATTATAAAACCTTAGTTTTTCATCTTCATAATGACCTCAATAAAAATTGGTTAATGGTCAACTAGTGTTGAGCCGACCCTAAATTTCCTTATGTCAATGAGTTTTTACTACATAACCAATACTCAAAAGAGGGTCTCAAGATGATGTAGTTCTCCACTACATGTTATCTTATGTGTGAATCATGCAATATGTGGAAATCAAGTACAACATTGACAAAGATTATAACTTAGAATATTGGAATCTTAGGCTACTCCTTCAATACTTCATACCTATATATGTGTAGTCCCTATGAATGATATGTAAATATGAATAAATAGGGAAACTTTACTCAATTGAATGTTCTTTGAATGTTATTTTGTATAGGTGTTAGGTGAGGAATGAATGAGGAGTGATTATCAATATAAACAAATCCTATGAATAAAGATATCACATTAAATAAATTTAGCCAACCATTAGGATAGTTTTCATTCAAAAATTATATGACTTTATACTACTATACACATGCATCAAGGTAGGACACTAACATTGGCATAGGTGTCTATGGCTAACATTTATGTCTTGGAAATTAAAAAATAAGTAAATGTTAAATTTTTTTAGGGGAATAGGTGTTATTAATATATATTATACCCTTTGAGGTAGAGGTTTTTTACACCTTCCTCATCAAGATGATACAATGGGATCACCTATAGGTGTGGGTGGCCTAGTTGATGGTGTGAACCTCTAGTTCTGGGGTTATCTCCCTTGATGCATCATATATTATCTCAATTCATAAACATATTGACCTGTTTATGAAAAGGGATAAATATATGCATAAATCAAACCTAAAATATGGGAGTTGTTGCACCAACATGTTGTATCCACTCTATTTTACCTCTAGATAACACTTATGAATCAAACAAGGAATATTGACTAAAACATGTTCTCTAGAAGATTCCTAAGCATTAGTAATTCACATAAAGGTTATGTTAGATGGATTAAACATGAATTTGATGAATGAGATATATTATTCAAGACACTACCAATCAGATTTTACTTCAAGCATAGTTACTAGCATTTTCACACATCATATGCCCTATTTAGGACAATTTATAAGAAACTAGGTGAGAAATAGGACTTAGAAAGGAAGATAAAGGTCAAAAATTATGAAAATAAATAAGTATGATACACACTAATATAGGATATATAATATGAAGTAGTCATTGTATTGATTAAAAGGCTTAAAAAGTACAATTTAGGTAGAGTTTATTCATACCTAGCTAAGCGATCCATACAATAGAATTTTACCCTCAATTTATAGATTAATAAAGGGAAAAAGAGAAATAATATAGCATGGAAGTGGGGAGAATAGGTCATGATGAATTTCATTTTTTTATTTATCAGTTACAAGCATAATTAATAGCTCCATGATCTATCCATGTGTTGCCTTAACTATGTGATGGACTTAAATGAGAGTATGGCATATGAAATGGTCTTTTTTGGATTATTAAGTCTTGGTTGAATCTATTCATAGCATGAGAATGAAAAATTAGTCAGATATATATTGTTTTTAAAATTATAAAGGTATAAACATGGTCCATTTTGGCTTCTATGAAGCTTTTAGTAGCCTACCTCTCTATTGCATGTCAATAAGGATTGAAAAATTGCCCCATCCTCCATAATGGATATGAAATGTGCCTATTCACCCTCATGAGGAAGTTAAATGGATGTTTATGACTCTAAATTTAGTCCATTAGCATCCATCTATGCCAATATACATCTTCTCTTGTTGACTAAATAGGCCTACTAGGAAACTACGCTTAATCACTTAGTGCTTATTGCATAAATGGCCATGAGACTTGCATAGAATTTTAGGAATGGGGAAATGAACATGTTTCATGTCTGTGAAAGCATATTACACCATGACTTATGTATTTTTAATATTTCACACCTAAAATTATATCTCATTTAGGTGACTAAGTGACCTTTCAATAACACTTCTAGAATACTTCTTTAGTCTAGTTTTATTAGAGAATTTTCAAGAGGAAATGAGAGTATTTTTTGACCCAAGAGATTATAAAACACTTCACACCATCCTATTCAATGATTTCAAATTGTTCATATAGATATTTACCTTAGATTCATCACTAAATCTTGCAAAAAAAGGGTTAGGATACATCTGTATAGTTGTCCATACAAACCAAAGGCAAGACTAGGACCTTGTTAGAGTGCAAAATGTTTTCCAGGTATCACCAAAGCCAAGTCAGGGTAGTTGGCTGTAGTTATCTCAAGTTTTTATCCATATAGTCATTAGGACTAGTTTATGTATTTTTAGACATGCATGATCTTTTAATTATTGTTCATAGCACTATTGGATTGAACTAAAAAATTAATGCTAATAAAATAAATTATACAAACCTCCTCAACTTTTCCTAGTAGCTATTATCCCCATGCATATGTTTCTTACTGCTTCCACATGAATAAAATTCTTCTCAGGCTAAAAACCCTATAACTATTAGGTTGAGGGAGAGGAAAATGGTATATAAGAAAAAAAATTATTTAGTTTTGACTTATAACACCTCATATGGGTTTGTGATAACCCACTTGACCTATTATAATTTTCTTTTTTCCATCACTCCTCCATAGATTATCTACCACCCCATTAGCTCATGCTTAGGTTTCATGAACCACTAGGATAGTTTGATAATAAAGGTCTATAAATTGAGCTTTACTCTATATACCTATGTCCTAAACATCATGGCCTTATTTTTAATGTTTAAAATCATACTTCTCATGATTCTAGTCTCCATAACACTCTAATTTTCAATTGTCCTTAAATTTGAAGTCTTGGCTTATGCATGCCTAATTAAGCCTACTAGACCTAGCTAGTGTGTTAAGGATTTATCCTTCCTCAAGGGACCAAAAAATTCAATGTAGATTGAGACACTATATAAAACAAGTTAGAGACCCTATTTTCACTCTTTCAATTTACTTCTATGTAGGATTCAACACATCTCCTTTACTATACCTGCTTGTTAGTGGCAATTATGTGTTTTTTGATTGTGTGAGAGTTATATTTTTATTTTAGATGACTTTATAACCATAACACCTATGTATTTATTTTACCAATATCTTTTTAATATTTTCATGATGTTAATTTAATCTCTATATGCTTCAATTTTAATGCCATAGCACATATTGTCCTTACACTTTTGGAGATAAACTTGAAGATTCTACATTAGACTATAGGCCCCAATTAGTCCTTGGATTTTTTTTATCTGTATTTTAGTGATGCGAATAGATTTATATGAGTATCATTATTTGGGTGTAACTTTTATCTTTTATCAATTGTATCTCACACTCAATCACCTCTACTTTCTCATGATTGGCATATGTATGCCAAGTTGGGTCTACCAGGACTAATAGTCTATTAGGATCTTCATGCCTCAAAGGACCAAATTAATTAAATGGATTACCATGAAATTTAAAAATATATATATATAGGTCTATTCAAACATATTTATTTCTCATTAATTGATAGCTTTTTAAATGTTTCATTCCTCATAACCCTGTCTATAGATGGTAGCTTTGTGTCTTGAATGAGTAAGTGTGAGATTTATCTTCCCCTGTTAGTGTCTTAAGGTCAAATTAATCATGGATAAAATATTATATAATATATTCATACTTATATATACCTCTAAGTTTATTTACCAATACATATTCCACTTAGCTACCATGCCTTCTCATGTTGACCTATAGGAGGTAGTTTGTGATGTTGATTGTGTGTGAGATGGTGAGTCTCTCTCATGATAACTCTCTTATAAATTAAAATATATATCATCCTTGATATGAATTTATAATCACTATTTAACCTCATACACTTTAAAAACACCCTAAAAGTTTCTATTTTACCCAAATTTCACCTCCTTTGTAGTCAGGTCTATAGATGGAAATTCTAAGTTTCTTAAATGTGAGTGCTTATTTAAGAGGTAAGTTCCTTATTTTGATGTTTCATTATTTTATTTAATGACATGATCATGTTGATTATTCTTAATTTTTCCTTATAAAAATATAAAAATTCTTAATCTCATTACACCATCAATGTTTCTTCAACTCTATAGTCATAGTCTTATTTTTATTAAATACTTGATTGAGTTTGTACTCTTGGGGATGAGTTGATGGTGTTAATATTTGTTTGACCCTAATTTATCCAAAAAAATATTATTTTTAATAGGTCCATATGACTACCCATGATTCATAAATTCATTTTATACCACATCCCAACATTCATAAACCTTGACTTCTCAATATTCCTAAAGATGACAAGTGGGTGCTCAAATGAGATCATGTCTCTCTAGGACTGAGAAAGGATTAATAATGTGGGAAAGTGAGGGATATGGGAAAAATACTATGGGTAATTATCATGAAAATTATATCACTACATGTATTGGTATATTTATATGATTCTCTATAGTGAAAACATCTCTATTCAACTCTTGTAATGGAGATCACCCCATATGGTAGTCATACTAAAAATAAGACATTAAAGGATTTTAGTGTTCATTTGATCATCAAGGACACCATCAATGATTTTATAAAAATTTAATGGATCTATAATAATCCATAATTATAATAAATAATTTTTTCTTGATAAATTCCATGGATTGAAAGTTCCAAAATGCCAAGAATCTATTATCTACAATCAACAAGTATGAACATATGAATGTTTTCTTGCTCCCACGAGATCATACAAGTGAATTGAGTATTTATAATGGTGTATAATGGTTTTGAATACCCTTGATAATTCATCCAATATTCCCTTATTATTTCATCACTCTTATAAATGGAACAAATGAAGCAAACCTAAACCCTACCTAGATGGAGAAAACACAATGATTCCTTCACCTTCTTAATGATTGTTCATAAAAGAGGAAAAACCAATCTAAGAAGTAATTAAAAAAATATAATAATACTAATGTATCCTCCTCCACCAAAAATATTAGGTCCTCATTCCCTCTCTTTTGTTTGTACCGAACATAAAGCTGACTGGCTTTTCTAAGCTACTAAGGAGCTCGATAAAGGAAAGGTATCAATTTTTGAATAATTTTGACTTAAAACTAAATAAAAATCATGGATATTAGATTATGAGGAATAAATGAATACATGAACATTATTTAACATGATCTTTCTTTGATAATCCTATACAGATTACCTTAAAACCTTTTCTTTCTACTATGAAAACTATCCATTATACTTAAAAACTGATGGAGATGATATGTAAAGTGCCCTTAGAGTATGAATATGTTTGTAAAAACATGTATTTATGTGTAAATATATTAATTATTCCAAAAATTATCATTTATTTTAAAAATTCATCTTTAAACTCACCAAATAAATGAATAAAACACCTTGAGAGTGGAATGAATTATTATAAAGTTAATTTGCTACTTTTCTAGGCATTGTATGGACTATAGGATGTGTGAATGACTTTGAAACCATATGAAATATCTCATAATGATTATTTATACCAATTAATACCATTATAACCACTTTACCACACTATGAATGATTATACAACCATAAGGCCAAGAATAACATTTACCTTAATTTTATCAAAATAACCTTAAACCATTCTAAAAGAGTCTTGGAAAGACCATTTTGTGGACTTAAGAAGGAATATGATGGCCAATATCAAAGGTTAGGATACATAACATGTAAATTTTTTAATTACAAGGGTTTATATTTAGCCTAATAGGCAAATTATCAACATTCTTGGTGATTCACAAGGGTTGACCAGCCTATTGGTCAAGAGAACCAACTATGTCATTTTTTTGGGCATAAGACTCACACATGACAACATGAATTGAGATGACTAATTTTCCTAAGATTTATAATTAATCCTATCACCTTTAAAAATTTTAAGGATTACAATAACCTCACTACACACAAAAATATAAAACACACATAACAAGAATCAAAAACACATGCTGACAGACACTTATTTGAAACTAGGCATTAAAAAAAAATGACTTTGTACAATTGATGTAAATAATCCTTCCTCCTCCTAGGTCAAAGGGGATGTTTATTATATTTTTTTAATCCATGAGATGATCCAGTTGAAATTATAAGTTATTGATCATGTTTTTTTTCTTATTTCACCAACTCCTTATTTGACCACCATTGTCTTTCCCTTGACCTCAAATGACTCTAGAACAATAAACATGTATCCAATGTAAACATATTCATCTTGATTTTCAATTTTCACATAAAACAATTATTTATGTTTTGTAATGTGTGAGTTCTCTGAGATGTTCACATCTTTGTTGATAGGGACAATAACCTCAACCTTTACTTCAATCAGATCCACTAAAATAATATTTTTCTCATCTTGGAAGGTACCATATTCATCATACCTTTGTGGAACTTGAAACTAAACCTCTTAAAGAAGACCTTCAAGATATATTTTCTCACTAGGAACCTTACATTTTTCCTCAACAACTTCATCTTTCCCTTTTTGAGGTACTTGCCTACTAAGATTTTCAAGATCCTTGATCATGTCCAAATAGGAAAACCTAATGTTATTAAGACCATGTATCTATTTTTGAGAATCAACAAGACCAACTGCCATAGTGTACTCCTTAGGACTCTTCTTAAGCTCTTCACCATGCTCCTTATCTAAATTGATAATTTTAGCATTCTCTTGATGAGGAGGAGATGTATCATCCAAACTTTAACAAAAGGTATTTGGGCCTTCCCAAAAGGTAATATCTTCATGATTAATAAAAGAGGCATGAACCTTTTTATCAATCTTACCATTTCCTTATGGAGAAAAATGCTAATCAAGTGGCTCTAACTCTCTAAAAAAGTCATGGAAAGGCTCATGTTTTGCTCCAAATTAATCCTTCAAATCACTTAAAGTGATATTAGATTCACCAATGGGTTCATGAGGGATGTTTTTATGACTATATCATAGAGGATAAGTTATTTGTGTTTCATCCACCTCAATTTCATGCCATTGTGACTATTCTACATCATCAATCTTTATTTCAGGCTCAAACTCTAATCTGGTAGGATGAATAAGAGTATAACTAGTGGTATCCTCATCTTAAGTGACTGAATTATAGTTTTCAATTTTATATTATAATTAACTTAAAACTAAAACATAATCAAGTTATTAAGGGACTAACACCTCATTAACGATCCTTATCAAGTTTACTTTCACATATGAATGATCCAATTCTAGTTTAAATGCAACTACCTTATCTTCACTTGGATTATAGTCATTTACTATCCAAACCATAGGTCCTACTTCAAATAGGGAGATGGTGGGAGGGTAATAATGTCAAGATAATGGATTTGGAACATAAGGATTTATAAGCTACTCTTGAGTGATTATAGGGGGTGAAAATACACTCTAAAATCTTGGAAACTTCTTATGCCTAGTACTCAAAAGTTATTTATCTCTGTACATAGCTATAAATCCATGGACAACTTGATCTTGAAGAAGAGGTGAGGGGATTTGAAAGAATGAATATCTCTTTTTCATGACTTATGCAAACTTTTTCTCTTCTTAGTTTGGGTTTTGCATGGGAGTAGTGGTCTAAGGATATTGAAATGGGATAGAAAGAGGTGGAGGATCATAAGATTGGTTACATTTAGATTTCTGCTACTTTAAGGCCAATATCTCACTAGTAATGATTTGACTCATTTTTTAAAACTCCAACTCCTTATATAAACTATGTGTATCTTGAAAGGGTGGATGGGGAGGGAAGGAGGGGTAATACTTATTATAGTAAGGATGTTAAGGAGGATAATAAGGCTCATAAGGAGGGTAAGGATGATGTCTTTGGAAGAATGGAGAATGTAAAATTTCATAAGGATGCTAAGGTATATGGTTGAAATGCAAATGGGTTTGATAAGAAGCACCATAGGATTGATAAGGAATTGTGCAACATACATCTCCTCCATATTCAACCATAAAATTTCATGAATCAAATAGGGAACAAGAAAACCATCAACAATAGTTATTATTAGCCTTTGGTGAAGATCTTAGTATGAAATCTTAAGTGATAATATGCTACCAAAATGATTATAGCTCCTTGAGGTCATCTAATTATGAGAGTGTATGATCTAGGATCAATGGATTATGGTATCACTGGCTGTGTTAAAAACTATTATTAGTATAGATTACACCCTTTGAGGTAGAGGTATTTTAGACCTACCTCATCTAGTTGATAAAATGGAATCACCTCTAGGTGTGGGTGTCCTAGTTGATGAGATGAACCTCTAGTTGTGGGGCTAGTTCCATTGATGCATCATCTATTGGCTCAATTCCTAAAACTACTAACTTGATGATGAAAAGGGATAATGAGATGCATAAATCAAACCTAAAATATGGGAGGTGACTCAATAACATGTTGTCTCTACTCTATTTGACCTTTGAACAATACTTATGAATCAAACAAGGACTAGTGACTACAAAATGTTCTCCAAGAAATTATTAATAATTAGTAATTCAAATTAAGGTTATGGTAGATTTTTTTAATATATCATTACTTCAAGACACTACCAATCAAATTTCACATAAAACATAGTCACTATATTTTCACAGATCATATGACCTATTTAGGATAATTTACTAGAAACTAGGTGACAACAAGGACTTGCAAAGGAAGATAAATCTCAAACTTTATGTAAATTAACAAGTATGAAACACACTAAGCTATCATAGAGAATATAAAATATTCCTTTTATTAATTTAAAGGATCACAAGGTACAATTTGGGTAGATTTTCTTCATACCTAGCAGAGGGATCCCTATAATGGATTTTTATCTTCAATTTATATAAAAATAGAGTGAAAGGGATGAATAATATAATATGGAAGTGGAGAAAAGAGGTCATGATGAATTTCATTAAGTCAATCAATAGTTACAAGCACCAATAATAACTCCATAATCTCTCCATGCATTGTTTTGATTGCATGATGACCTTCAATGAGAGTATGACATGAGAATGGTCTAGTGGAGGCTCCTTCAGTCTTGGTTTAATCCATTCATAGCATGATCACACAAAAAATTTCAACTAATTCTCATTTTGATCATTTTAAATAAATGTTGTCCACCTTGTCTTCCATGAAGCATTAAGTAGCCTACCTCTCTCTTGCATGTCAATAAGGCTTGAAAAATTTCCCCATATTCCATAATGGATATGAAATATGCATGTTCACCCCAATGACATCATTATAGTGATGTTTATGACCCTAAATTTCCTCCTTTATCAACCCTCTCTGCCAATATACATCTTAATTGGTTGACTAAATAGGCTTACTAGGAAAGTAGGCCTAGTCACTTGGTGCTACATGCTTTGATGGCCATGAAACTTGAATATAATATTAGGAATGGGTAATTGATCATGTTTTGTGTCTATACAAACATATTACACCATGAATTATGTCTTTTAAATAGTGCACACCTATAACTCTATCTCAATTACGTGACTATGCCCCCTTTCACTGGAATTTCTAGATTGCTTCTTTAGTCCAAGTTTATAAGATAATTTTCAAGAGGAATTGAGAGTAATTTTCAGCCTAAGAGAGTGTAAAATAGTTCACACCATCATTTTTAATGATATACAATTATTCATATAGCTCTATGCCTTATATTCATCACTAAATATTGTAAAAAAGGAGTTCTAATTCATATGTATAGCTTTATATACAAACTAATTCTAGGAATAGGACCTTATTAGAGTGTATAAGGTGATTCCAAAGCCATGTTATGGAGTTTTTATGTAGTTATTTCATGTTTTCCTCTATTGAGTCATTAGGACTAGTTTAGGTAGGTTCAGATATGCATGTTGTCTTAACAATTAATCATAGCCCTATGGGATTGCATTATAAAAGTAATGCAAATAAAATAAAGTATAAAAAACTCCTTAACTTTCCATAGTATATGATATCCCCATGTATATTCTACTTGTTTCTTCCACATGAATAAAACTTCATAGCTTTAAAACCCTATAATTATGAAGTCAAGGGAGAGGGAAACGGTGTAGAAGAGTAAAATATATTAAGTTTTGACTTCCAAAACATACCAAGTTTTTGTGAAAAAAAACTTGACATATTATAATTTTAATCTTTTCCATATCTCCTCCATAGATTTTATACCACCCAATTAGTTCATGCTTAGGGTTCATGAGCCACTAGGCTAGTCTAACCGTAGAGGTCTACAAATTGATATTTTTTATATATAAACAAGTAAAAAAAATTAATAACTTTTATATAATGTTTTAAATCATTCTCATAAATATTATAGTCTCCATATCACTCTCTAAACATGCATGTGTCCTCAAATTCCATGTTTAGGCATGTACATGCCTATTTAGGCTTGCTAGGCCTAACTAGGCTATCAAAAATTTCTTGTTGCGAATATGTTACAAGGTATGAATGAATTTTTAATTTATTTCATGAAATTTTCATTGATTCCTTATTGTGTTAGAATTTTTATTCTTGATTTTGAGTTCTTGAAGACTTAATTGAGGAACCTAGTAAAATGGCGTAGGCATAGTGGCATGATGAGTTGAGCCATTTGAGACCTATGTGAGCAAAGGTGGTAGTTTGAGATCATATTATAATGTTTTTTGACATGTTAAATATGATTTAAATTCAGTTAAATTGGTTTTAATATGTGATCATAGCCTAAGTATGACTGGTAATATAAAGCCTAGTATGCAAATTAACCTATAATGGCCTAATGAGGGGTCAAGATCATTTACAAAGGTTGAATATATTTTGAGATAATTTAAAGAGGATTTATATGTCATGTTAAGTGTTTTTAAAAAAAATTATTCAATACATAAAGGAAAAGTCAAGAAATTTGGTGATAAGGTTGACTGTGTACACAAGATGGGGTGTTATAAACCCGAGAAGAAGTTTCTCGTGCTCATTGTCACATGTAACCTTTTTATGAGATCATAATAGATTCATGGTAGCTGGGTAAGGGTATTATATTTAATTTATTGTAATTTTATTGGTTTGATTGGAAATCCTTTATGAATGATTACTAAGAAGGAAAGATAGTCAAAACCCTCTCAAACCCCTTATAATGACCCAATAATAAATATCTAGTAGGTTATGGATTAGAATTGTCCATTTTAACTAGTTTTATGTTTGGAACATGTAAATTAATCTTCAAGGTTACCTTAGGTGGTTTTTTTCATCTTGATAATAAATAAATGTTACAAGAAAACTCTTGTTCTTAGGGATTTCGATGTTACATGCAAGGATGACCAGGTTAAAGCATGAAAATGGATGGAAGATGACGTGAAATAATTATATTTTATGATTATGAATTTTTTTTATTATGTTTTTGAATAAATATATTCAAAACCAATCATATAAGTTAGTATATTGCTAAATTGGCCTAATGAGCATAATAGTGAGAATACTAGGTGAGAATGAGAATGAGAATGAGATTAGGGATGGGTTGCATAGGACTAGGTATGAATCCTAAGGAATTTGGTAATAACTAAATACATAAAAATAATATAACCTTGGTATATAAGTTTTAATTATTCCTACACCTATGAAAAAAAATTTCATCAAATTGGTCTATCTAGCATAGTAAAGTCTATGTAGAGTGACATAGTGAGATTGGTCTATAAGAACAATATAAATATATAACCATGTAATATATATTTAAATATTTTATATAAGGATGATAAATATTAAACAAAATATATTTTAATATCATATAAGTTTTCTCATAAGTTTTTTATAAATTTATTTTCTTGACTACGTTTTTTGGTCCTACAGGTAACTTTTATATGTGTGTGAAAAGGATCTCCCTGAGTCACCTTTCACTAAGATTAATGATCCAAATATTTTTATTATATTTTAAATGATTTATATGATAATTTTAATGCATTTTTTCTCATTAGGAGTCCATATTCAAGTTTTAAAATTCAAATATTTTTGACTGTGTGTTGACAATATTTGGTGTTTCTAAGTAAGCCATCTACATGAGTGTTCTTGAGGCCTTTTGTCCTATGTGATGGAGAAAAAATAATTTTATGAAGTTTATTAAGTCTTAAATATATTATACATATTATTTTATGTATGTATTATATGGTAAATTTTTGTATATGATTCAAATTTGTAAGACAAACTTTTGGTAGTAACAAGGCCTAATTGGTAAGTTCAAGGTATGAAATGGGACAAATAGAGTTGGAAACCAAAGGTGAACTTTTTATATGGGTGTATTGGAGTATTTATGAATTTTTCATTCATTTTTTAAGATAATAAGTGTTCCTAAGGGTTATAATGGTAATATGTGGATATGATAGACCTAATTCAATTAGGTCTCCATTAGGCCTAATTATGGATTTAGTCCTTATGGACTATGACTGACTTATTTATTATTTGTTTCACTCATGAAACATGTATAATTATATATTTAAATAATAATACAATTATATTGATGTCATTATCCAACCAAGATATGTATGAGAAAGAATCAAGTATAAAGTCAAGGCCTAATAAGCCTATTTTGACTAGTTGACAAATTGAGCTATTAAGTAGAAGATATAGTGTTTTTTGGAGAAAAATTTAAGATATTTAAGAACATAAATAATTTTAGAAAAATATTCCATGATTATCTAAATATGTTTATATAATTTTTTATCAAATTCATTTGACCTAATTCTACCAAGGAGAGGGTTGTTTTAAGCGAGAAGGCCTAAAAGGCTGTTTAAGTGAGATTGAAGGGTAAAGAGTGAAAAAAAAGGTTGTCATTTATATTTGAGTTATAAAAAAAAAATTTAAGGTGATAAAAGATAAGAGGTGACTTAGTTGGTGCTAAGATACCTAGGGGGTTGGATCCTCCTTCCAGGATATAACTTATAGAAGACTAGTTAAGTTGGTCCTTATCTAGATATGGGTTAGAGCTCCTTGTGAAGTTAGTGCTTCAATAAAACTTAGATATTGAAATTAAAGTACTATATTACTGTTAATGTTTCATTGGGTTTTATTCCATAAGAGGGCTTCCCACATATCTTTTGTGTGCTCTCATGATATGCATGTGTAGTTGTTTGCTAATGTATTGATCTTTTAGGTGAAATGAATGCTTCAAGGAATGATGAATAGAATTAAATAGTTATTTAAATAAAATAATTCACCCTCCCATATAATTAGTTATTTATAATAATTGGTATCATATCTTAGACCCTTGAGCAGATCTGATTGTTTAAGGGTGATCTCTGGAACACAAAAATGGATTTTGGAAATGAAAGTGCCTTCTATGTTTGTAATGAGAACCTACCCATAGTTAGTTAAATAGTTTTATAATTTTGTTTAAAATATAAGGATCACATGGAATAGTAAACTCAACTAATAATTCAAGTAAAATCCTTAGAGACATAATTTGAGCAAGTTGCTATCAAGATAAGGACTTATCAAATGTATGAAGAAAGTAATAGAAATCTTAACAATATCTTGGATAGTCAAAGATATTTTTATGACATGAGAGGTCTTGGATTTTTTAAAAAAAAAAAGGAGTTCAATAAATTCTAGGCTCTAATGGGTCCTAATAAGTTAACTAATTATGAAATTGGTAGAATCAAGACCTATACAGAAGCTACCAAACTTGAAGTTAAAAATCATCAAGTCAAGAATGTCCTTACTCTATCAAGTGATGCAAAAGGTAATAATGTTTCATCTTATGTTCATAAAAATAAAATAAAAGGTCAAATAAAAATAGTATGTAGATTCCTTCAATCGTCATTATTTCTTTGGTGGTTGATTAGGACATAAATCAATCAACTAAAGATTGAAAAGAATAATACTTTATTATAGTTGCAAACAAATAGGATAGATTACAAGAGAGTGTCATACAAAGTTTATTATGAAAACTAGTCATGTTGAGAAGTTATAGAATCATGACACTAAAGAATCTATTAAGAAAGTATACCTTATAAAAAAAAAGTAGAAAGATAGAGGAAAAGAATCTATGATAGCCTAAACTACCTTTCACTTTCAAAATGAAGATTTGAAATTCTATATAGATAGTGGTTGTTAAGTTCACATTATAGGATATAACATCAAGTTCATTAATTTAAATAATAATTCCATTAGGTTAGTAATTTTTGGGGATAATAAATCTACTAACATAGTTGAGAAAGGTGTTTTGAGTTTGGACAATAGGAAGACCAAAATAGAAAATGTGTTATATGTAGATGGATTAAACAAAACTTGATGAATGTGAGTCAAATGTGCACTTAAGGACCTAATGTAACATTTCATGAAAATGGATGTGAGATTAGAAGACCAAAATCAAGAAGATTGATTACCAAATCCAAGAGAACTGAGAATAATATCTATGTACTAAATGAGATCACAAAAGAGAAATGCTTCATAAGTAAGGTAGATGAGATTTGGTTGTGGCATAGGATGTTAGGTGATATGAAATTTGAAAATATTTTCAAGATTAATTCTAATGGATATATGAATAGTATTCCCAAAATATATAAACTTATAGATGCTCTTTGCAAGGCATGTCAACATGGTAAGCAAACTAGGAGAAGATTCAAGTCTAAAGAATATTCCCCTACTAGACATTTAAAACTAATCTATACTAATATATGTACCTAAAAGGATTTAAATTATTCAAGGAGATGGATAATTCATTTTTATTATATATTATTTCACAATAATGACTTAGGTGGCATTCTTAAAATAGAAGTTAGAAGATCTAGGCAAGTTCAAGACTTTCAAATCTTTGGTTGAAAATGAAATGAATGTCAAGATAAAGTGTATTAGGTATAAAAAATGAGAAGATTTATGGTCAAATTATTTTAATGAATTTCATGTGGTCAATGGAATGAGAAGATAGTTATCAGCTACGAGAACACCTCAATAGAATGGGGTAGTTGAGAAAAAAATAGAACAGTCCAAGAGATGGAAAGGATAATGTTGAATGAGTCCAAGTTTTTAGATGGTTATTGGATATAAGTTTTTAGTAATATAGTATACACTTTAAATAGAGGTCAAATTAGGATCAATGATGACAAGACTCTATATGAATTATGGAATGGTAAACATGCAAATGTTAAATGTTTCAATTTTTTTTGGAATAAGTGCTATTAAGAGAGATGATGAGGACTTAGGAAATTTTTATTCAAGATCTAATGAAGGTTTCTCATTAGGATACTAATTATTAATTATTACTTATATTTATTATAACAAAAGGTTGAAAAATATAGTGGAGAGCACAAAAATGAAGGTTGATGAGACAAAGAATCCATATGCTCAGTCAAAGAATGATGAAGGAGAAATATATGTAGTTGAGGATGAAGAAGAGAGTGAGGAAATAAAGGAATCAAAAGGAACTTCTAGGAAAATAAAAAAGGATCATCATAAATATTAGATCATTATAAAAAAAGTTTAGGTATGCAAATAAGGAGAAGAATGGTGAGGGATACTAATCAAGAAAATATTGCCTTACTTTCAAAATTTGAGCCTAAAAACTATATAGAAGCAAGTGAAGATAATTTATGGTTAGAGGAAATTAATGATGATCTAAATAAAATTGAGAATAATGAAACTTGGGAGTTAGCTCCTAGACTTAAAGATAACAACATCATTGTTATTAAATGGGTTTTCAAGAACAAGTTGAATGAAATTGGATAGGTCACTAGAAATAAATCTAGACTTGTGTGCAAAGGATATGATAAAGTACAAGGAGTAGACTTTGAAGAAACCTTTGTTCTTGTATAAATTATATAATCAATTAGGATGTTTATTTCCTATGCAAGTTTCAAAGGATTTCAGATATACCAAATGGATGTTAAGTAAGCCTTCATAAATGGGAACTTAGAAGAAGTGGTATACATTGAATAACATGAGGGTTTCATATCCACTAATATTAAATACTATTTTTATAGTTTGAATAATTAAATTTATGGTTTAAAACAAGCCCATATATCTTTATATTCTATACTTGATAAGTAAAATTTAGACAAAGGGTTCAAGAGAAGAGTTGTAGATAACAACCTATATGTCAAAACTAAAAGTGATCATCAGTTGATAGTTATAGTTTATGTGTATGATATTATCTTTGGTGTATCTAATGAAAACATAACCAAGGCCTTTTTAAAGGTGATGAAGTTAGAATTTGATATGTCTATTCTTGGAGAACTATCCTTATTTCTTGGAATTCAACTTAGTCAAATTAAAAAAGGTATGCACATTTCACAAGTCAAGTATATAAAAGAGATGTTAAAGAAGTTTGAAATGAAATATTATAAGGCTATAAGTACACCTATGGTTATATGATGAAATATTAGTTATGATGATGAATCCTCAAGGGTTAATCAAATAATGTATAGATCCATGATTATGAGTTTCTTGTATACCACTACATCTAAGCTAGATATCATGTAAGTAGTAGCTCTTGTAGGAAGATTCCAAGTAAACCCTATGTAAATCCACCTACAAGTAGTAAAAATGATTCTTAAGTATCTCAAAGGGACTTTGGAATATGGTTTATGGTACCCAAGGAGTAAAACTTTTAATCTAATATCATATATAAATGTAGATTGGGTTGGGAGTCTAGATGACAAAAAAATGTACTAGAGGAGGAGCCTTCTTCTTAGGTAAGTGTCTAGTCTCATGGTTAACAAATAAACAACCTTCATCAAAATACCTACTTATGAAGTTGAGTGTATTGTATTAGCCTCATGTTATACTCAATTATTATGGATGAAACAAACCTTGAGAGACTACAAAGTGGAATTTGTTGGCCCTATTTTTATTCTCTGTGATAATACTAGTGCCATAAGAGTTTAAAAAAATATTATCTTACATTCAAGGATCAAACATATTCCTATCAAATACCATTTTTGAAGGGAATAGGTGAGAGAAAAAAGCATTAAAATTGAATTTGTGTCTACCGAGGATTAGATAGCAGATATCTTGAGTAAACCTTTTATAAAGGCTACTTTTGAACATTTGAGAGAGGAATTAGTTGTGATTCTTGTTCTTAACACCACTGAGTAAAACAAAGTTCTTATATGGAGATAATGAGGAAGTGTTTTATCTCTAAGAATAGAAAATAAATTCACAAGATGTGAGGTCAAAAGGGGAGTCATGATAACTTTTCAAAAATAAGCTATCTAAGATATTAAAAATGAAAGGGGGTGTTTTTTGATATAATATTTTATCTTGAAGTGTTATTTAAAGTAATTTATTTATCATTAATGTCAAAGAGGGAGATTGATCTACATTAAGAAGTTGTTTCCCATTAAGAGAAGTATTTCTAAGTATATTCCATTAATTAGTTGTTACCATCAATAAAAAAATGGGGATATTTTTGGGAATATGTTACAAGGTATGAATGAGTTTGTCATTTATTTCATTAAAGTGTCATTAATGTCCTTCTATGTTGACATTTTTGTTCTTGATGCTTAGTTCTTGAAGCCTTATTTAAGGAACCTAGTGAAATGGCATAGGCCTAATTGCATGATGATTTGAGCCATTTAATACATGTTTGATAAAGGTTGGTAGTTTGAGAGCATGTTATAATATTTTATGAAATTTTAAAAAGTCTTTAAAGATAGTTCAAGTGGTTTTAAGACATGATCATATCCTAAGTATGATTGGTAGTATAAAGCCTAGTGTGAAAATTGACCTATAATGGCCTAATGAGGGGTAAAGATCATTCATAAAATTGTAATATCTCTTGAGATAATTGAAATAGGATTGAGAGTACATTTTAAGTGTATGAAAAAAAATTAATTCACTACCTAAAGGAGAAAGCAAGAAGTTTGGTGATAAGGTTGACTGTGTGCACAAAATGGGGTGTTATAGAATTGAGAAGAAGTTTTTCAAGCTCATTGGCATGTGAAACCTTTATATTATATCCTAATAACTTTATGGTAGTTTTTAAAGGTCCCAATCTTGAATTTATTGTCATTTTTTTTGGATTTGAGGGGCAATCCTTTATGAATGATTGCTAAGAAGCTAAGATAGTCAAAATCCTCTCAAAACCCTTATAATGATCCAATAATAAATAATAGTCATTTATGGATTAAAATTTTCCATTTGACATTTTTTTATGTTAAACAAATGTAAATTTCTCTTCAAGGTTCCCTCAAGTGGTTTTTTTTTGTCTTGATAGTGAGTAAAAGCTATAGGAAAAGTCTTATTCTTAGGGTTTTTGATGTTATAGGTAGGGTTAACCAAGTCAAAGAATGTAATTGGATGGATGATGATTTAAAATAATTATATTTTATTATCATTAAAGTTTTATATTATTTTTATAACTAAATATGTGCAAAATTGGTCATGGAAGTTAGCCTATTACTAAACTGGCCTGATGAGCATAATACTGAGAAAACTAGGCAAAAATGAGAATGAGATTAGGGGTTGGTTGTAGAGGAATAGGTATGAATCCTAAATAATTGGGTCATTATTAAATATTTATCACTCCTATAACCTTGGTATATAATTTTTTATGATTCCTACACCTATGCAAAAAGTTATCATCAAATTGGTCTGTCTAGCATAGTGAAGTCTGTGTAGAGTGACATAGTGAGATTGCTCTATAAGACTAATAAAAATATATTAAAATGACACATATATTTCCAAATATGATCTAAGGATGATAATTATTCAAAAAAATCCATTGGAAAATAATATATTTGTTCCCACAAGTGTTCTATAAATTGATTTTCTTAACTGTGTTTTTTGGTCCTACAAGGAATTTTTTTGTGTGTGAAAAAGATGCCCCTAGGTCATTTTTTAGTAATTTGAATGATAAAAATATACTAAATATGTTATAAATTACTAATAGGATCATTTTAATTCATTTTTATCATTATAATCCCTTGCTCAAGTCTGAATATTCAAATATTTTTGACTGTGTTGATAGTATTTGGTGTTTCTGAGTAAGGTATTTACAAGAATGTTATTGAGGCCTTATGGAATGTGAGATGGAGAAAAAAGTATTTTGGGAAGTTTTTTAAGTCTTAATTATCATATTAATATTATTTTATACATGTATTATTTGGTAAAGTTGTGTATATGGTTTAAATTTGTAAGACAAACTTTTAGTAGTAAGAAGGCCTAAAAGGCAAGTAGGCCTAATTGGTGGGTTCAATGTATGAAATGGGAAAAAGGATTTGGATACCCAAGGTTAAATTATCATAGGTATATTGGAGGAATTTATTAATTTTTTCATCAAAATTTTAAAACAATAAGGTTTCCTAAGGGTCATAATGGTAACATGTGGATAGGACAAACCAAATTGCATTAGGCCTCCATTAGGCTTAATTATGGTTTTGGTCCTTATGGACTATGGCCGATTTATGTACTATTTTTTTCACTAATGATTCATATGTACTGATATATTTAAATCATAATCAAATTATATTGATATTATTATCTAACCAAGATAAGTATAAGAAAGAATCAAGTATAAAGTGAAGGCCTAATAAGCCTATTTTGACTAGTTGAGATATTAAACTATTGAGTGGAGGATATAGTGTTTTTTGGAGAATAGATTAAGATATTTAAGATAAAAAAAAATAATATAAAAACATTCCATGAGTATGTAACTATGTTTATATAGGTGTTGATTAAGGTCATTTGACCTAATTCTACCAAGTAAAGGACTATTTGAGCGAGAAGGCCTAAAAGGTTGTTTGAGTGAGATTGAAGGGTAAAGAGTGAGAAAGAAGGTTTTAATATAAAATTTATTTATTAATAGGTGATATAAGGTGATAATATATTATATGTGATTTATTTGGTGTTAAGCTACCTAGGAGGTTGGATCCTCCTTACAAGATAAAGCTTACAAAAGACTAGTTAAGTTGGTGCTTACCTCAATAGGGGTTGGAGTTCATTGTGAAGTTTTTTATTAACTAATTATAGGACTATATTACATATACATAGTTTAGTGTATTTTATTTTTTTAGAGGGTTTGCCACATATCTTTTGTGTTCTCTCATGATATGTTAGTGTATTTATTTACTTATTTATTGATCTTTTAGGTGAAATAAATTCTTCATGAAATGATGAGTGGAATTTAGAGAAAATTTTAGTGGTGAATATCTATTAATTAATGAATATTATAGTTTTATAAATTTGAATTTGGAAATTTTTGGGGTATTGAAGAGCCTAGAATCACCTAAAGTTTTTGGGTGCAAGTTAATTTTAGGGTCAGATCACTTACTATTAAAAATAATTTCATTCATATAAATGTTTTTCATCAGTACCTATAAAATCAATCTAGGTATATTCAACTCACATCACACATATATATGATTTTATACATATGGTAAAATCCATCTGCATATGCCAATAGCCATCTACATATCTTCATATGCCAATAGTCATATACATTTGCTGATGGCCATCTATATTTTGATGTCACTTATGTATAACTAAAAATAACATAAAAAAACTCAAAAAATAAATATTATTACATATTTTCATTCCTCTCACAAAGTTATACAATTTAAAAAAACATCATAATCCAAGTCTGTATGTAAAAGTTATGGACTCTAAAAGTTGACTAGTAATAGTGCACTTATCAATGACCATCTGCATGATGTTGATGGTTGTTTTCATGGTTCCAATGGATATAAACAGCATGTAGATGGCCTTTAACAAGTGCACTATAAAATATTTAACTTCTTAAGGTCATAAAGTTTTCGTACAAACTTGGATTATGATAATTGGTTTGAAATTGCATAATTTTTTGAGAGGAATCAAAATATGTAATAATATTTATGTTGAGTGTTTATTATATAATTTTAGGTTGTATATGAGTGACATAAAAATTTTACTTACCAACATCCATTTTTATGATGTAGATGACCATTTATATGGTTCTAAGAACTTTCAGCACCATGTGAATGGTTGTTGGCATCATGTGGATGTCTATCAATAAGTACATTATCAACTAGTCAACTTTTAGAGGCTATAAATTTTGCATACAGACTTGGATTGTGATGATTATTTTTTGAAATTGAATAATATTTTGAGAGGAATCCAAATATGTAATAATATTTAAATTTATGGAAGTTATATATTAATAAAATATTGATTCTCCCACTTAATCACTTAAATCCCTTGCATAATTAATCACATTCTAAAGTAATTTACCACCATTGAGAATCTAATTAGCCTAGGAACCTCAAAGTATTTTTAATATATCCCACTAAAATTAACCCTAATATAATTGAATAGTTATTATTAATCAAATGATTCACCCCCCCCCACTCTCAATAGCTACTTCCTACATTTTTCTTGCCTCAAGGGACCAAATATCTCAATTTAGACTAAGAGCCTTTAGAGAACAAGTTAGAAAACCTATTTTTTTGATCATAAGAATCCAACAAGGGAGGTTAGTAATATGTTAGTTTAAGGAAAAAAATTAAATAAACATACTTACACTAACAATTACAACCCTAGATCTTAGGGGTGAGCTTAGTAACAAAACTAAAAGAAAATCACAACTAAAATTCAAAAGACATAGAATCCTTTACCTTCTTTAGGATTTTCAAATGCATTAGTAAGTGGCTTGCTCAGTTTGTGATCAGAAAATCTTTGGAAAATTAATATTGTTGGCTCCTCTCTTTAGCACTATGGATTGTGTTGGTTTGATGTATCTTGGCTCAAGGTTTTGAAATTATAACCTTGCTTGTAATAAAATGGGAATTATAACATTATATCAAAAGATCTCTAAATTCATTTTCCCATGATAACTTGGCACCAAAATAGCTTAAAATTTAATAAGTAAGGTAGTGTATTTATAGTAAATGGATATAACCCTAACCCAACACAATTTAATGTGAAGTTAAGTCTTATAATGGATTCAAACCTAACCAAGGTTTGTAAAATATAACCTTAGAAAAGCTAATAGTTGTCAATAAATCATGATTTGTGTATTCATATATAATGTACAAATTGGTAGTTTGACTGTGGCTTATGTCATCCTATCCATATGACCTTATTTCATGCTCTTGTGACCTTTCTAGACACTTTTTTTCTCATTACCAATCGTCCAAAAACTTTTGAACCTTCATTATAGCTCAGCCAGACTCTATTTCCCAAGAGAAATATATCCCCCAAGTCCTAAGCCTATAGGATAGGAGTGTCATACCTAGACTAAAGCATCAGACCCTAGGGTGTCCCCTTTTCAAAGCTCTTTTCAAATCACATTTCAAGCCTAAATTATCATTTCCATCCAATTCCTATCCTTCATCATGTCAACCTACTGCAAATACATCTAATCCATGATCAATAGTTCCCTATAAAAGTAAATCCAAATATCATTTACAAAAGGAGGTGATAAATATTATAAAGTAATCAAGAATACAAGTAAACTACTAAGGAAAATTTCCCTATTCTCTACACCTAGTCACCCAACATATCTACAAAAACATTCAAACTCTCATACCAATCCCTAGTCACCTCAAACACTCTTAATGTAGCATTTTGCATCTACATAACACTATTTCACAAAACACATTTAGGTGGGAGAACTACATATGGCTTGATCCCTCTTCAAAGTGTTAGTACGTAGGTAACATACCCACATAAATGGTGTGGATCACATGTTTAGTACTTCTTACACACACTAACCCCCCTCTTTTTAAAGTTTTATTCAAGCACAATGAAGGTCTAGGGTTTGAAAATTAAATTAGATCTACAAATAGCTTTTTTGACACTCAACACTTTATATTTCATAGGTAGACTCATATAGGGACAGGGAACAAAACCTAGAAAATTGATATCTCTATGACCAATTTGGACAATAGCGATAGGAGTGGACTATAGTATCATTCCTTGAAGTTTCCTATTTTTGGCGCTCCTATCCTTTCACCAAATGAAAGCCAATTTTTGATTTTTGACACTATCATAGTCTGGCATAGCCAGTTTTAGCCTCTGTCTCAGTCATCTTAGTCTAGTTTTAAGCTAAGTTATATTTATCCTTATTTATTGATATTTTTAGAAAGGTTTATAAGACAATAAATTATATAAATTAGTAATATAATTATTAAAATATTATATACTAATTTATTATTCTAGACCCTTAGCTTAAATTAATAATAAAACTCCATTACTCCTAAAATAATTAAATCATTTGGTGAACTTGACTTACTTCATTTGTGCATAAAACCCTAGAAACCCTAGGGTAAATTCCTTGCTAATTTTTCCAATATTTTTTATAATTTTTCCTAAATATTTAATTCATAATTTTACATTTAAATTTTTAAATTTACCTTAGTAATTAAAAAAAAAATCCTTCAAACCCTAGTTGTCTATACTAGGTCTTGATATTTGTCCAGTATTATATTCATTTTTTATTGCATATTTAAATCAAAATTTCTATTTTGTTTCTAAAATTTACCATAATATAATTTATTTAAAACCCTATTTAAATATACTATGTCACTTTTCTCTTGAGGTATCACCTTACAGATTTCACATAATATCACAAATGGATCTTACTCATTTCAAAACATTTCTTGCAAACAATAAAGAGTCCATACTTGGCCCTATCATGTCTATGAATGATGAAGTTTACTATATTTTAATGTAAATATTCATTCTTTTCCTTTTATTCTTAATTTTTATAATAAGGGATTATATTAATAAATTTAGTGATAAAAATGTTTAGATACATTTCCTTTAAAGCAATGTTTACTTTTATTTAATACAATATTTCATTACTTCTTTAACATGTTATCTCTATATTATGTGTAATTAAATTAATAATAAATTCCTTACATACTTAGAGGATCCATTTCATAAGATAACAACCACCTGTGAAGTTTCAATGTCATATCTTATGCATAGTAAAGAATTGCCTCCTCCTCCTCCTCTCCCCCAAAAGGGTGATATCTACTTTCTATCTAACCAGGTCCATGTTATCACTCCTCCAAAAGGTGAGGTAGCCTATAATATTCTTCTTAATGCATAAATTCAACCTATATCATGTTCAAACCATTTTCAACATATGTTCTTACATGTTAAATCATAAACAACTAGGGTTTGCACTTGTGAGACTCTAAGGGATCAAATCACTAGTATGAGCAAGTTAGTTTAAGATTTACAAATGTAGAATCAGTTATTACATGAAAAGAACACAACATTAAGATATCATATTATAGTTCAAAATCCTCAAAGGAACCCTAGTGTCAATCATGTATATACACATTTACTTAGTCAATTAGTTACAAGTAATGTTACATATCAAAACAAGAAATCACAACAAAGTAACTATACAACTAGTGATTCAAAAAGCATTCAAAGATCAAGTAAGATTTCAAGTGAGGTACTAAGGGAAATGATTAAATTTAAATTGATCAAAATACCTCCTCTAAATCTAGTGAGAAGATCTAGACATTATTGTGCATATAATAAAATGGATGAGCATCACACAGATTCACGTTTGGAATTGAAAAAATACATACAATAGATAATTGCTAATGACAGCCCTGTACAAAGTAAATTAGTCAAAAAATCCATAGTGACATAGGAACACATTCACAAAGGGTTAAATTCAAAAATATTATAAAACTGGTTACCAAATCATAACTCAAGAAAACAAAAGGATCAAAAAGAAAAAATACAGGAACCAAAATAAGGCTCAACTTTCAAAGTAGTATGGGTTTGGTCAAAAATATCTACAAAATTTTGATTATGAAGGACAAGGGTTGGGAAATCATGCTCAAGGTATAAATATTCCTATTCTAACAATTGAAAATGTTTGTCACCAAGATTTGGTATTTATTGAACATCCTAAGGCAAATCATTCACATACACAAGTTATCAAAGGAAAAGATCTAGATACAACAAAAGTAAATAGTAGCATTCAGTTTATTAAAAATAAAGATGATAATGATGAGTGGAATAATATAGGTTATTATTATTTCTAATATATTGATAATTAAACCAAATATTGAGATTTATATTCATATCCATTACCTCATGCTTCACAATCATGCACAATTACTTTATTTAGTACATGATACCATCGTAGGGAATCTGTCATGAAAATCATTGATTATTATCATTTCTTCTCAGTCTTTATTGAACATAGTTTTTTTTCAATTTTTTGTACATAATTTCCTTATGATTGATTGTATATAGCTTATTTTCAATTTATTGCACATAGTCTCCTTATGATTTATTTTACATAGATTATTTCAAAGATATCAAGAAAAATATAACATTTCAAAATATAAAAACATTCAAATAAATCAAAAACACTAATTTTTTTTCAATTGTATGCATTATCCATGCTTTACATTTCTACAACCATGTTAGATTTACATTTTGTTGTTTTATGCTATTGTATGTTGATTTATGTACATTACCATGCTTCACTTGATCTTAGAGTGTGTAAAATGACACCTATATCCTTTATTTCTTCAATATACCTATTGAGGAGGAATCCTAATTCTACAATCAAGACATACATCAATATATCTACCCATTGGAGGCATTTTCTACATGACTACACCATCTAGGTTATGTCTTTACTACACCACACAATCTATTTATCATGTTGATGTACATAACATAGTAGTTTACATAGATTACTCTTAGACATTCAATATTATATAGAACTTGTGTATTTCTTAGCATATACCTAGTTTTGTACTCCATGTCTTGCATACTTTAATTTCTCAATTTGATTAGTTAGATGTGATTTTATTTCTAGAATTTACATGTCTTCCTTTTTTATTTGCATAGCTAAATGTGATTGAATTTCATAGTTCCTATTTTGTCTCTTGTATGTGCCTTAAGAAATTTTCCAATGTCCTTTGCTTCTATTATTTTGTGCACATTAAGATATCTACCAATGTCCTTCATTTTTACTCTTCTATGTGCATGTGGCCATCGTGCCAACCTCACTTGTTTTCAATTATATGTGTATGTGGTATTTGAACATAAATTATATGATTGATTTCCCAATTTGAGTAACATCTACCCATGTCCCTTGTTTACTTAGCCCCTTGGCCACTCTTGTATGTTTTTTACTTCTTACCTTGTGTGTTTGTTGCTTGTTTACTTCTCACTATTTGCAATTCCATGATCTATATCATGCATTATCTCACTTTATTAGATGCCATGATGGACATCATGCTCCATACATCCTTGAAAAATAACAACTAACCTAAATTTTTAGTTTTATTTTAATACATTTCACATGTTATTACATTGTTACATCTATCTAGGCATACCTATATTGATATAATAATCTCCAAATACAAACCATGTTATATCTTGAGAATTTTTTTATTATCATTTTTATATCATGTGTTTAATAGCATAACACACTTATAGGTCTCTTTCCCCTGCGGGCAGTCATTACAAGGTCTTTATTCCTACCCTCAAAAGAGGGGGCAACAAATGGGGGTTTTGTTAGAGAGATCAAAGCCCTTCATTTATTGAAAAGACAATTTTTAGAACACTCAAAATAGCAATCAGATTTCAAACTAGGTAGAATAGACTAGAAAAATAGTGATGATTATAGAATAGTGATCATAATCAATAAAAGACAAGAGTACCAGACCTAGACAATAGTACCAAATAGTAAGGTGTCCTATTTTTGGTGCTACTATTTTAAAAAAACTAGATTTTCTAAAAATAGATAGAAAGTTAAGTTTGGTTATAATTTTTTCACCTTTATTTTAGATTAGATTCATCAAATTCATTATATTTTTCCTCAAATAATCTAGATAAATGGGGCATTATGCATGACATGATGGCTCCCACTTTCAGATTAGAATCCATGTAATAGACACTAGTAACTAGGGTTAATGTGCATAGTACATTATATTTTTTTATTTTTGAGTTAGATATATTACCCAAGTATTCTTAGTAGTTTCATACCTTATTTTATCTATAAGTGGTTGGTGTCATTCTTGAGTGGCTTCTACATAAGCCTAGTTTTGAATTATAGAGTGGAATTCATAAAAGCCTAATCTTCACCTTTCAGAATGGTTAATATTGGCCTAATTTCTAGTAAAAATTTGGCTATCCACACCACATTTTTATATTTTAGAGAATTCATGGGCTTTAATATCCATCTCATATGACACACATCCATATCAATATTAGTTCATATCTTCACTTAGTAGGGAATGGTGGTGTTAAAAGACTAGCTAGCCTTTATCTTCTTGAGCCACCAACTTGGAGGGATTGGACACATAGTCCAAACATCGATTAACACATACATGATCACATAGATTCACTTAGTGGGTGATGATATAGCCAAAGGTCTAGCCATTACATTCTTGAGCCACTCTCAAGGAATTGAACACTCAACTATGTTTGTGATATTACTTTTGGTTTAACACATACCTAACATTGTTGAACATCACTAAAAAACACAATAGTTTTTGTATTGGTATACATACTTGATGAGGTGTATTCATTCATTTCTCTTCCTCTCTCTCTTACCTAGATTTTGTACATTATTATTTTAGACATAACAAGTCTAGTTAGAACTGATCTACTTTTTATTTTCTCTTGAATATTTTCAATTCATAATGTACTCTCTATTCACACTTATCATCAGACAATTTCATGGGCTTCACCTTTATAAGTAAGTTTAGGTATGCTTTCTAACTTTATCCTAGTATTTAGCTTTGATGCATCACTAGAATAAAAGAGGGGGGGAATGTAGTCATATAAAATATCCAAATTGGTATCTTGAGTGTGGCTTGTGACACCCTATCAATAGGACCTTATTTCATGCTCTTGTGACCCTTTTAGACACCTTTTTTTCTCATTATCAATCATCCTTAAACTTTTAAACCTTCATTCAAGCTTAGTTAGATTTTATTTCTAAGGCCAATTCTATCCCCCTAGGTCCCAAGCATATAGGACAAGAGAACCATACCTTGACTATAGCATTAGAACCTAAGGTGTCCTATTTTTTGTTCTCCTATCTAATCACATTTTGATCCCAAATGGTCATTTTCATCTGATTAATATCCTTCATCATGTTAGCCTAGTGTGAATACATCTAATATATGATCAATAGTTCCCTATAAAAGTCCATCGAAAGGTAATTTACAAAAAAAAGGTGACAAATATTACAAATAAATTAATAATACAAGAAAAATACTAATACAAACATCCCTATTCTCTATATACAGTCACCCAACACAACCACAAATAGATTCAGACTCTCATACCGGTCCCTAGTCACCTCAAGTACTCTTGATTTGTCATTTTTGTATCCACATAACACTATTACAAAAATTACATTTGGGTGGGAAAAATATATATGGATTGATCCCTCTTTGTCATATTGGTATGTAGGTAGTGTACCCACATAAGGGGTGTGGATCACACGTTTAGTACATCTTACATACGCTAACCCCTTCTTTCTCAAGTTTTATTCAAGCATAATGAAGGTCTAGGGTTTGAAGATTAAATCAACTCTACAAGGATCCCCGCTGACATTCAAAGCATAATATTTCATAGGTAGACTCATACATGGATAGAAAACAAAACCCAAAAACATTAGATCTATGTGACTAGTTTAGATAATAGTAACAAGAGTTGACTATAACATTGGACCCCAAAGTGTCCTATTTTTAGTACTCATATCCTTTCATCGAATGAAAGCCAAATTCTAATTTTTGGCACTGTCCTAGTCCTACACAACTAGTTTCAACATCTATTTTAGCTATACCAATCTAGTTTTAAGCTAAGTTGTATTTCTCCTTATTTATTACTATTTTTAGAAAGGTTTAAAAGATAATAAATTAGTACTGTAATTATTTCAATATTATTTACTAATTTATTATTCTAGAACCTTAACTTAAATTAAGAATAAAACTTTGTTATTCCAAAAATAGGTAAATTTTTTTTTAATGAATAGGCATGAGTTTCCAAAATGAGATATTTTAGGATATTTACAAAGAATTGAATAACTCACAAAAGGTCATTATGAAAGTCTAGGATATTTGCATTTTTGAATTTCCTTTTTTTCACTATCCATTAATTTCACATAGATAATTAAATTAGGCTCTTAATTTGGTTTATCTTGTTAATTAATTCTTATTGTCCATTTAGCTCTTTCAAGATTTAATATTTATTCATGTACCCCACTTAATAGGTCCATAGGCCAAATTGACTGTTGTGATGCTTTAGGATGCTTAAGAATGAATATGTCAAATTTTATTATTGTATATGATAGGATAACCTAATTAAGGATATATCAATGTGATTTTAAGCTTTCATGAATTATGCACAAGAAAAATTAGGACATTCAATTATTCTTAGGCTTAAATTCCAATGGTTGGTAGGAATCCATTTGAAGTATGGTTGAAGGCTAATGGTCGATAGTTTTAGGTGTCTAAAGTTTTCCCTTATTTGGAAAGGCATTGTAAGATATAAGCATATTAATTTCTTCTCAAATAATACAAAGGTCTTGTATGCCTATGACTTCAATGAAAATGGATGAACTATAGGTGCCCCCTTGAGGGATCAGTTGGAAAATTAGTCAGTAATCAGTCCTTTGAAAAGAGGAAACAAGTGAATGAAATATATGAATGGGGTGTAAAAGATTGATTTTTCCATAGGTGATTATAATAAATGGCAAATGGAGTTACCCTAACTAAGTAGATAAACATGATGATTTGCCCACAGGTGGTTATAATCATCAACATAGGTGGAAAAAAAATAGTAATGATTTTCCCAAAGGTAATTATAATCATTAAAAAAGGCTTAGGGTAATAATAGAATGATTTGAAAAAAGGCAGTTATAATCATGAAAGTGAAAATAATGATTTTCCCATAGGAAATTATAATAATTTATAAAATAAAAACATTCCCTAGTTGGGTAGATAGAGATAATGGTTTGCCCAAAAGGTATTTATAAGAATTATCATAAGGAAAATGTGCCCCAGTTGGGCATAAAAAAGATAATGATTTGGCCAAAGGTAGTTATAATTATCAACATTTATATGGATGAAAACATAATGATTTTCCCAAAGGTGGTTATAATCATTGAACCTTAATAGTGGTAAACATGATGTGGGATATGATGGGATTTTGTTATATAAGAGAAATATGAATTTGTGCAACCTTATAGTAGGGAGATGATCATATGAATTAGCAAAGGTTAAAATTATTTCATTGTTTAGTTACTCTGTGTAGGATATGATTTAGATTTGATAGAGAATTATTTGATGCCAAGAATATATATCATTTCCTCATTTCCATGAAAAATCCTAGAGCTTATTTTTTTCATAGAATGTGATGGTGGGTATTATGATAGAACACCATGATAACATGGCCAAAATATGCATATGGATTAGCACACAATCCAATACTCAATTAAAAACAATGCACTAATGATAAAAATCATGGTTTTAATGTGGACATATGAATATGGATGGATTCAATAATAATTCACAAGGAATCACCCAATGAAAGCACACATACTAAATCAAGGAAAAATAAGAAACAAAAGAAATAAACAAATAAAACACCAAGAAAAGAAAGAATAAAAAACAAATATGAATAAATCACACAAAAATAATGGTTAATCATAATGTTAATACAAATAGAGAACAAACAAGAAGATGAACATTACCCCTAGATGATAAAAAAAACTAAACAAACAAACAAGATGGGGGAATAAAAGAAAAGGAAGGGGGTGGCTGCATTGTTGCCAGATTAACTAGGCAAGTTAATGTTGCCTACATATTTCCATGGATGTAATATCGAATAAAAACTTTAGGCCAAATGTAGTTCTCATAGGAAATGAGATAGAATAAAATGATGATAAGAATAAAACATGATGGATGTTATACAATAATATGGGATTGGGATTGCAAAATGACAAGAGCATGAGATGAAAGGCTAATAAGGATGTGGAAACTAAATGAAAATTGGTTTCTTATGAAATATCTAGGGATCCTAGAATCCCTAAGGCAAGGAATTGGTCAATGTTTAGGATTGTATAGATTAGTTTTCAAATGTTTTTAGAATATCACATGGAGCATATCAACTTGATGAAGAATTATGAGACACTAAATGGTCTAAGGTAAAACAATGTGAGAGTGTTAAAACTTAAATTTTCTTGTAAAATGATCAGAGCATGGCTTAGGTTACTCTCAAAAGGATGAGAGCATTCAAACTTATAACTCTCTCAAAATAATGAGAGCATGGGAAAAGGGTGATTGAGCTTAACTCAACATAAATTGAGCACTACCTTCATAGTCCTAGGATAGGACCTAAAGTAAATATATTTCCTCCTAAAAATGGAGTAATTTGACTAGTGTAATATCTATTTTAAATAAAATAGTCAAAGTAGGAAAATGGTGTAGTATGACATAGGAATGATAAGGTGGTACTTCAAGCCATGATAAACAATGATTTCCCCAAAGGCATTTATAATCAAGAACACTTGCTAAAAAATAAGACAATAAATAATGGATAAAATTACCAAACCATCCATCTACCAAACCACTATCATACTACAAAATAAGTCATCTATCTAGAATACTAAAATAACTACTAAAACTTGATCAAAATCTTGTAGCAAAAAAGGCCATGGAACCAATGGAATGGAACCTAGGGAAAAGGGTTAGGTGGTGAGGGTGAAAAAAACTTGATTAATATTAAAGTCATGGGAGAGAAGTATATGGTATAATGGTATAATATAGGGAAGAAATAAATCAATATTATAGTACAATAGAAACAAGCCTCATAGATAATACACTAGATCATTCAAGGAATGTAACACTTAAGGTGTATAATGTTCATCATCTCATCAAGTTCATCCCTATCTAGTGTAGCCATCCTCTATGATCCAACACCATCATTTACAACAATGATAAAATGGCCTATCGAGTTGGGCTTGACCTTGCCTTTGTGTTTATTCTCAACCATTGTATTATACAGATTTTATTTAAGAACAAGATCACCAAGCTCAAACTATATATGTTTGATACACCTTTTATAATGTCCATAGAGTCAGTTCTAGTATGATTACAAGTTGTTAACTATAGCTATGTGTTCCTCATTAATTTACTTGAGTTATTATAGTTGAGATACTTGATAGTCTTCATTATCTAGAACATGTTTAAAAGAGATGTGCAAAGAAGGTAACTCAACCTTAATGGAAAAAATGGCCTCAGTGACATAAATAAATGATTGCTAAGTGGTTCCTGTTCGAGTAAATTGATTGGCATGCTATGCCTACATGGCATAGAATATTTGGAGGTGCCAATTTTTTCCAACATCGTTGACAATATTATAAGGATGTTGATAATGGTTTTGTTAGATGCATCTACTTGGCTATTACCTTGTAGGTAATATGCTATAGGAAAATGTTGAGTAATCTTATACTCAACACATAGAGATTTGACATCATTGTTTTTGAATGATCCACCATTATCAGATATAATGTCTAAGAGGATACCATAGTGATAAATGATATGGTTAAATATTATTTGTAAATTTGCTTTCTAGTCACATAAGTGAGGGGTATAACTTCAACCCACTTAGTGAAATATTTTGTGGTGGTAAGGATATGTTTATGGCTACTATATGAGGTGGGGTTTATCTTCCCCATGATATCAAGGCCCCATATAGAAAATGACCATGGTGCAATAATTGGTTTCAGACTCTTTTCCATGGCATGAATTAGATTGGTATGCCTTTGAAACTTATCACACTTTTTGACATATGCAACTGCATTTGCATCCATTGTTATCCAATATTACTTAGTACACAAGATATTTTAAGATATTATGGCCCTTCTTGTGTGGTTTCCATATACTCCTTCATGAACTTCCCATAATGCTAATGTAGATTCTATGATAGTTAAATAATTAATAAGAGTTTCATTAAAACTTTGGAAATAAAGAGTTGATCTGAGTAAAGTATAATGTGTGGTATAGTGGACCAAGGATTTAGATTATTTGTGGGATAGGTTTGGTGGCATTATTTGGTCATGAAGATAGGTAAAAAATTTGGAATACCATATAGAGTTGGGACCAATAATAACATAGATCATTATGATAGTTAAAGCTTCATGAGCTAGCAATAACAAAATTTCAATGAGAAATTGGTATTCTTTTATAATGTCTATATGAAAAATAAAAGATAAAATGGTGGTCATGACATCTACTATTATATTACTATCCATTGGTATATGTTCAAGCTATACATTGACAATCTATTACTTAAGAGTATTGACCATGGCTTTGTATGGTACCAATTTATCATCCTTAGTCTGAAAATGGTTTATACACTAATTGATGATTAACTAATAGTCACCATAAAATATTATTTATCATATGTTACGTTTTACTACCTGATTAAGTCCTAAAACAAGTGATTCATATTTGGCCATGTTATTGGTACATGGAAAACTGAACTTGAATGAATTAGGGATTATATCACCATTTGGTGTAGTAAACAAAAGGCTTACCACTAATCCATGTTATATGAATGATCCATCAAAATATATCTTCCAATGGTTCTCCTCAAGAGGTGTTTCAATTATGGTCATAATGGACTAATCTAGGAATTGGAATGTTAGAGGTTTTGTATATGCAAGTGGTGCTTTAGCAAGTCAGTCTGCAATATCCTATCCATTGATGGATTTTTGGTTGACATATTCTATCTCAAATTTTCTTAATAACATGATCCATTTGGACATTCATTCTTGTAAATATATTTTAGATAGTAGATATGTGAGTGGATATACTTTTGAAATAACCATGGTACTGTTGTTTAATATGTAATGCCATAGTTTTTGAATTGCAAAGACCATAGTTAAATAGGAATTTTCAATGGTCATATAATTGTGCTCATATGAAACCAATGTACAAATTAGATAATACATGGCATGGTCCTTTCCATTAACATCATGTTGAGATATAAGTTCCCCCAAGTCTTTATCTATGGAAGATTTGTATAGTAAAAATGACTTTCATGGTATTAGTGGCAATAAAATAGGTGGATTTTTGAGATAGTCATTCAATTACTAAAATGATTTCTAGAATTCGTCATCCCAATGAAATATAACACCCTTCTACAAGAGGTTTGTAAAAGGATGGCACTTGTTAGTCAACTAAGATATGAAGCATGTAATAGACTAGATCTTGCCCTACAAACTATGGAATTGCTTCAAATTGGTTAGTGGTGGCATCTTATTTATGTCTTGTAATTTGGTTGGATCAACTTTAATGTGTCTATGAGACATAATGAAGCCATTTAATTTGCCTAAAGTAACTCCAAAAACACACTTATTAGGATTGAGCCTAACTTTGTACTCACACAATCTTTCAAATATCCTTTGTAGTGATGATGGATGATCATCCCTAGTCTTTGATTTACTTAGGATGTTATTGACGTAGTATTCAACAATGCCATCCATCATATCATGAAATATGATAGTCATAAATCTTTGA
The DNA here is from genome assembly GCA_037957365.1 of Torreya grandis. Classification (NCBI taxonomy): domain Eukaryota; kingdom Viridiplantae; phylum Streptophyta; class Pinopsida; order Cupressales; family Taxaceae; genus Torreya; species Torreya grandis. The sequence continues at coordinate 867,707 of JARHVA010004483.1, forward strand.
TATATGGTACAATATTTTTTTGACCAAATGGCATAACCTAATAATAGAACGTTCCCTATGGATGGTGAAATTTATTTTATGTTAATCTTTTGGCACAATCTAGATCTGGTTGTATCTTGAAAACCCATCCATCAGTGAAATCATTTTTTAATCCACTATGGAGTCAACAATAATGTAAATTTTAGATAGATAAAAGTTGTCTTTGGGGTAGGCCTTATTTATGTCTTTGAAATTAGTGTATATTCTAATTCCTTCTAACTTTTTCCTAATGGGTATGGCATTAAAAATCCATTCTAAGTAGTCGATAGGTCAAATACATCCTACTTCCAATAGCTTTTACAACTCTTTATTAACTAATACATCAATGCAAGGATGTATATTACATAATTTTTGTTTAATAAGTTAGCATTAATATGTACCACGAGATGACACACAACCAAGGAGGGGTCCAAACCTAGCATTTCAGAGTAGGCCCATGCAAAGATATCAACAAACTCCATCAAAAGGGTTGTAAAGACTTCAAATTCATCATAAGTGAGGGATTTACCTAATTTGATCCATTTAAATTCTTTTATAATATCAATGTTAAACTATATATTATCCTCCATAATAAGTGTTGAACCATCTTTCAAAATTGTTGACAAAGATTTAAATTGGTCTACAATGAGAAATTCCTCTACTAAGATTGGCACTTCAAGTTCTCTTAGGCACAATAAATTAGAATCCCTTAATGGTAGGTATGGTGATATGACAAATATTATTTGGAACTCTTAAATGATTTGATCAAAATCCTATTATTCTTCAAAGTTGAACTTGGACCCATAGGACAGTTCATCATTGGTGGTCTCCTGGGCTATGTTTGAGGAAGGTTGAACATCCCCATTTAATAGCACCTAAAATAGGTTTTCACAACTAGACTAGCCTTTTTCACTATTTCCCTAGTCCAAAAGGGCCTCAAAGAGGTTTTCACTTTCAGACCTCAATATTTTATTTTATTGTTTTTGGCTAAGGGTGTTCACCCATTCTCTAAAATAGGCTTTACGATCTAATTTGATTGATAACATTTTCTTGTGGTATCCCAATAGAAATTTATCCCTTAGACCTATGAAATTGTAGAAGGCCTCATCATTATAAAAATCATCAATAGGCACTATTGATTCTTTTTGGTCCTATTCTACAAGTTAAGGATAATATAAAGGAAGTTAGTTATGGTATATAACTAGTTAGAAGGTATAAATGGCATTGGTATAAAAAAAACTTTATTGATTAGGTAAATAATAAGGTTATGATCAAACTCTACTTCACCATCATCATCATCATCATCATCATCATCATCATCATCATCATCATCATCATTTTTCATTGGCATTGGAATGCAAAAAAGGTACATGGGGTCACCCCCAAATAACTTAAATCCAAGAACATATGTTCCTTTCCACCGAGTGGAAGAATTGGCTCAAGAAGACCCCATTGATTTATCCCAAGGCATCCTCCATCATAGGAATGTTTCTCCATGACTTTATTTTAAATTGGATACCTGTAATTTATGTAATAGTTGGCCAAGTTGTCATTATAAAACCAAGTTTCATTATCTAAAAGCAGGTCCTATTATTAGCTAGTGGATACTATGATAATGATAGGTGCTAGACCATGAAATTTGAATTTACCATTTATTTTCCATTTCATTCAAGGTGGTTTGGATTTAGGTCTTCCATAGGACTTAGGCTTCTATGCAATGTTAGAAATATGGAATGTATCATGGATCAAATATTATCTTAGATGATTAGTTGAGATAGTATAATGATTAGACATTTTAGGAGGTAGCATGTGGGAAATGAATAAAGGGTATTTGGGTCAATATAGTTGGCCTATGGTGAATCAACAAGTATTTATTTACCCTTGTCATTATTAAGAACTAGATTAAATCCAAAATGGCAGTTATAGATTTGGTACTCAACCTCCAAATCCTGACAATTTTTGTATGGCTGAAAATCTCCATGAATAATGACCTACATACCTGAATGGGAGAACTTGATATAGTATTACAATGTTTAAGGGATTGCATGAATCTCATGTATCCATGGTCTACCTAAAATCATATAATATGACAAATCAAGGTCTAACACATGGCATAGTTTATCATGGGTTAAATTCCCAAAAATAACTAAAAATATAATGGTGCTTTATGATTCCCATTATTCATAGTAATAGGCCTTGATGGTGATAATTTCTAGTTGGATATTGATCATGGTGTACTTTATAAGCTTTATGAAATTTAGAGACATAATATTTAAACCCAATCCATTGTCTACTAGGAGACATTTCACTTTGTGCTACATTATGATTACTTTAATGTACAATGGATTGTTATGCAAAAGGCCAAGGGATGACATATCACTTTGGTTGAAGGTTAATTATTAGCCTAGGGATAAATGTCCAACCAAAGCTTGAAATTTATCTAGAGATATGTCATTGTGAATTTAGGATTGGCCAAGGAACTCTAACAAGATATTCTTATGGATGTTGGACATGTGCAAAAAATCAAAAATAGATATTTGTGTGAGTGTTTTTTGTAATTATTCTACAATATTGAACATATTTTCTTACACAATGGTAAATGAATTATTCCTAGCCAAAATAGTGGATGGGATGGGTTAAGTGGTAGATGGCAGTGATCCTAGTATGGTAATCTTTGACCACTAAGTTATGATTTCATAATAAAGATTAGATACAAGATCATTATTACTAGCAAATGATGGTGGTGGGGGACCATATAGGATAAGAATCAGTTATTAATGCACTTATGCTTAGTCATAGTGAAAGTATGAGTTATTATTATGAGGTCTAAAATTAGGAATCATTGCTTAATGGTACACCTATATGTTGTCCTAAGTCAAGGAAAGATCACTAACATTGGTTGGTTGATTGGAATTAATTATTAATGGCACTATTTGATTGGTATGTAGTCTCAGACTAATGGAAATGATTTAAATTTGACCTCCCTCAATATGTGTTAGAACCTTACTGTAGTCATGTGCCACTGTATGGTAGGTTTGTTAGTTGTTGGCATCATTCTAGCCTTGGTTTTATCCATTTAGTTGACATTGTTAGTTCTACTATTAGTTCTACTGGTTATAATTTGGATATTGATATTGTTATTGTTCTATCCTTTATTGGTGCCATTAGTGATGACTTTTATATTATGGAAAGGGGTTTTGATAAATACCAATGTTCTGATTGGATGTAGAAGATCCATTATCCAATTTTATCTCTCTATTTTCAAACATATTCTTAATCAAATGTTTAATTTTAATATAATGACACAAATTATGTCCATTAACCCAATTATACTAATATAATTCATTTTTTTGGTACTAATATGGAAAGAAATGCCCTCAAGATAGTTTTTTAGAATAGGTCAACTAATCAGATTAGTGGTGGTGAGATTGTGAAACATAGATTTAATGGGTTTTCCAAGGCCACTAAAGATTCAATGAGTAGGTATATTTCTTCTTAGAGGAGGGGTTTGAAAAGGCAAAGGTTTCTATGTTTGTTTTTCTAGTCTATCCTACTGCACTTGTTGTAGTTACTAAAGAGTTTTCTAGTTAGGTGTAATTTGCATATACAATGTAGGCTAAATAGATGGCATTTGCACTATTTTAATATGTCATACCTTAATTAATCTATTTTCATCAACATTATTGTTACAATTGAATGGATTGATCTTTTCATAATTGATGGCCTGTGTTGGTTGTGATGCTTGTGTTTGGCCTTGGTTTTGATTTTAGTTTTAACCATTTCCTTGGTTTTTAGTTTGGTTTTAATTGATGAGGTAAGTTTGCTGATATATTGGTTAATAAGGGCTCTTTTGATCAACAAATCTTTGTCAATTATTTCCTTAAAATTATGTGCACATTAAAACTCTATATGGTAAGATATCTCACTATGCCAATTATTGGTAAACACAATGGCTAATTGCTTGTCTAGTAAACTATGGGTAAATCAGCTTTGAAGTGTTGTCCATCATTGTAAATAACTTGTGAAGCTTTCACTGGCCTTATTTTTGGCTTATATAAAATATACCAATGAAATCGTAGGTTTCATATTTTAGGAGAAGTGATACATAAACTTGTCTAAAAGATCATCAAAATTAGAAATTGAATTCTTCATCAATTTTAACAACCACTTCAAAGTTTGTCCTCTTAGACTCCTTAAGAACAATAGTAGGACGTTTATGTCATTTTATTCCATAAGCTAATAAACAACAAAGAATTTGGTTAAATGGTCCTTGGGGTATCCTTTCCCCTTATATTTGTCAAATTTTGGTGGTTCATAGCCTAGAGATATGGTATTTTCAGATACTCCATATTGAAAGGGTAGGAGCACACATCATCCAAATTAAAATTTTTGTTCTATTTCTTATCTTGGATGTTGGGAATTACATCCTTCATTTTTTATACTTTTTCAGCTAAGAAACCAAAAGGAACATTAGTCTGAGGTGGAGGTTGAGATGTTAAAAGTGGATTATTTTGACTAGGGTATACTGGAGGTATGGTTTCCTATGGAATGTTTGTTTGGCTAAGAAATTGACCAATAATATACACATGTGGATTGGGATGTGATAATTGGAATTGTACATGAAACTATATGATATTCTAGTTAGGATTTAGAATATGAGCCTATTTTTTGGGGAATTGTGGCTGATATGGAAGGATATGGATGGGAGTGAAATATTATGCCTATCAAGGTTGATTAGGGACTTTCTATCAATTATTAAAAGCTTTTTGATCAAGGGTAAATTGTGAACTAAGGCCCTATCATTGAGTTTGTGGCAAATTATGAACAAAAGTTAATTATTACAAAATCAGTACTTGTGGAATATTAGAACCTATTGGTTGCATAAATCATTCTTAAGAAGTAGATGCATGTTTAAGGTTTAAAATTTTTTATTGATCAAAACTCATACACTATTTATTATACATAATTTTTGATTATATTGGTATGTCGATCTATGATTAAAGATGTATGTTCATCACTACCTCATGAGGTGGAACATTAGTTTTCCCCTTTTTTGGTGGTTAAATATTTTGCTTCTATTATGTTGGTATGTTGGATTGTGTCTATGGTTGTCAAAATTAGTCATCACCTATTGTGGTGGACTAATATTCATCATGTTTTATTGAGGTAGGGTAATATTTGTTTGATTACTTAATCCTTGTGGTTGCATGCTAGAAGAAGTAGTTGGTTGAGGATTAGAGGTAGCCATTTATAGTTTAGAGGTAAAATTTCCTATCCCCTATGTTTTTGAACCACTTATGGTGTTAACTAAAGGAATGATTTGTTGTGGACTAGTTATTTGTGTGTTCATAACACTTTGGTCTTGATAGGATGTTTCTTGAACATTATCCACTATGTTTGGGTCACTATTATGCATAAAATTAGAAGACACTTCTTCAATATCTAGGGAATTAAACATGTTTCCCACTAAAGTGCTTTTCTTAAATGGGTATACACCCAAATTTTATTGGATTATAAATTTAATCAATAATCTTGTTCAAGGAGCTAACTCAATAAGAGGAGCATTTGACAAAGTCGTGTTGTTGAAGTTGCATGTTAAGTTTAAATAAGTTTGATATGTTATCTGCATCTATATGAAATGATCCTCCATGAGCAATTTTAATATGAAAATCATATGAGGGTATTGATATGACATTGAAACTATAGCTTGAGGATTGATATAAGAGGCTTGATCAATGTTTTGATTATAATGTATGTTGAAAGGCACTCATATTAAACTGGAAAATTTCCATGGGGAAAGCCTACTATAAACTTAGCCCCTACCTTGACACTATGATTAAAAATTCATCCTTATTCATAAGATATTGATGATCAAACAAATAAGGGTCATAATTTGATGGCATTGTGACATAGTAAAATTATTATTAGACTTATTTTGTAACCAAAGTTATGCTAGCTAGGTATTGTACCATTTACTCTTGGTCCTACTCCAAGTATGGAGGTATGTTAAACAAATAATGGGCCAAAAATATTGTATTTATTCCCATATTTGAGTGTTATAATGTGGATAAGGATTAATATCATAAATTACATCATATCCATAAGTATCTTGAATAAAATCTTCTTGTGTGACCATATTATTATACCCTAGATTGCAAATGACTCCACTACGAGTATAGTGAGACATGTCTGAATCAATGGTGAATGTTTCATGGAAAAATGGATTAGAGGTATACAAAATCTAAAAAATAATTTCTAAAAATACAAATAGTTCAAACTTGATCTAACTTTTTCAAAGGATGGAGATGTTTCTGTAAAAAGGGTCTATGCAAAATCTTGATATAAAATAACCTAATGTAAAATTTATAACATTAAATGTCTAAAACAAAAAGATAAAATGGGTGAAATATAATAATTTAAAAAAAATATATGTTTTAAGTGTTCCAAACAAGTCATAATATAATAAAAATAAAGGTTGCTAGGTCTTTTGGCCCAATGCAACATCAAAATCTAGTCTCAAACAAAGGCATGTGTTAGGACTTTTTGAAAAACAAGCACAAAATTTAGACCTAAAAAAAGGTTTAATATTTAATTTAACAAATCTAAAACAATTTTATATAGACTAGGAATTTGAATTTGATTAATTTGGTACAAGACATGAAATAAAAGGCACTTGGAGATAAACAATTTTCTCCCAAAATAAGGCAAAAATAATATTTGTCAAAGTGGGTAAAGAATTAACCTAAATTACAAAACTAAAAGAGAAATATTAGTGTCTAAGCCCAAATTACATAATTAATAAATATAAATCAATCAATTTTTGAATTTTAACTTATCAATGTTAATTAAAAACTCAATTTAGGAAACTAGGATTTCTTTTATCAATAATTTAGATAAAGCTAAATGACATAACGACACTAGACAAAGACCCAAAAGGCACACATGGAATAGTTTCAAATTGTAATTTTAGACACAAAGAAAATAAGTTTATGAAATTATTTGAGAAGTGTAATGAAGTTACCATGCTCTAAAGGTATGATCAATAGTTTTTTTCAAGACTCAAAAGAACAAAAATGTGAAATGAATTCGGTATCATAACATTACCCTTTTCAATCAAGTGAACACACAACATTTTTTAACAAAAAATTAAAGGAAAAAATTATGGTGTAAAATAAATGGAATAATGACCCCTTAAACAATAGACTTATGTGGACACAAAAATTCATTTTGACATGGTGTAAAGAAACAAGTTTAGATTCGAAAAATACAAAACAAGTAAAGAAAAAAGCAAAATATAGCTAAGTATAACATCCAAAGCCCTAAAAATAACAAGGTTACATCATATCACTAAATTACATCTATATACATGTTATTGGGAGTGTTTTAATTATTAATCCAAAAATAAAAGTGTATAAAGTAGTAGGGATTTTACACCCCCATTCTCTTAAGAGATTGTACAGTGACATGGAACTTTGAGCTACTCAACCTACATCAATAATATGTCCATAGTAAGTGGGGTTATTATAAAACATAAAATTTTAACCATCTAGATGGTCTCAAGTGTGATTAAGACTAGATATGCCTCATATAAATTTATTTAATAATTCTTAACTTACTATGCAAGGGTTTATTCCTTTGCATACTGATTACATCCATGTACTTCTTAGTGGAATCCTCTAGTTAACCAGACCTGAATTAGGTTTTCATTATGATTGGAGAGGTTAACTACTCAACCCCTAGCAATGATAGTACATGTTCCCTAATTTATATAACCCTTCATGGATCAGGGTTGGTTTGATGTTGGTAGATGAATTCTTGGGTCAAATCACCCCTAAAGAACTCGTGAGGAGGCTATGAAATACATCTCACAAGTCAAGTTGCATAAAATAAATGACTACATGAAAAGACATTAGATGTTGTGTCTAGATCACCCAAACCATATGGATTTGAGGAGAGCCTTAGCTATGCTATTTTAATGCCTTTAGAAAAGGCACAAATGCAAATCAATAGCACTTTTGGTCACCAAAGTTCCTTAAATGGGATGGGGGAGAGCATACACACATGAATCAATTTATGAAAATAAAAAACTCCAAATGAACAAGGCATAAATTGAATGTTCTTAAAAACATGTAACTAAGTGATTAAAGATCAATTTTAATGCACCAAAATGATATTTTTTATGAAATTTGGCTCCTTATCCTTCATTGGAAACTTGTAAAAACTTTCACAAACAACCCAAGCATAAAAAAAACTAAATTCCTTTTAAACACCAAATGAAATGTTCAAAACTTAACCACTTTCAAATTTGTGCCTCTTTCCCACTTAGGTCTTATAAATTTTAGAGGATTTTTGAGATTTTATGAAATATTTATAAAATTTGAAAGCAAATTGATAGAATATTCTAAAAATTTATGAGAGAACATGTGGTTTAAAAAAAAACATAAAAAAGGAGTTTGAATGACCCCGAAGGAATCTACAAAAGATGGCCTATCAATCTCGGGTATACACACAGTGAAAAAAATGCAACTATACCTAAAAAACTACAACTGTAAGTGCAAAACTAAATTTGAAAATGTAAAAATAAAACTATACCTACAAAACTATAAATGTAAGTGGAAAAACACAACTGTAAATGCAAAAATGCAACTCTACCTACAAAAATACAATTATAAGTACAAAATTAAAATTGCATGTGCAAAAATACAATTGTACTTATAAAAGCACAACTATAAATGCAAAATCACAATTGTAAGTGCAAAATTTAAACTATAAGTTAAATATCACAACTTTAGAGAGCAAAATCATAACTACATAAAATAACTTCAAAACATCCAAAAAAACATCTCTTGGCCTTCAATTTTTACCAATTTTTGTTAGCAAGCTCAAATTTTACATGAAAATTATTAGTAGATTGGTCTTAAAGGATTTAAGAGCAACTTCTTGGGGTGAATGTCCCATCAAGCATGCCATTTGTGATCATAGGAATACAAGAAGGGAGGTTAGTAATAAGTTTATTTAAACAATAAAAACTTAAAAAAACACACTAACATTAACACTTACAAGCCTAGACTTAGAGGTGAGATTAGTAACAAAACCAAATGAAAAACATAACTAAAATGCAAAAGACACAAAAACCTTTACCTTATTTTGGATCTCCAAATGCATTTTTGAGTGGCTTGCTTAGTTTGTGCTCAAGAAATATTTGGAAAATGAAGCTTGTTGACTGCTTATCTCCTTAGCACCATGGCTTGTGTTGGCTTGATGTAGCTTGACTTAATATTTTGTCATTATAACCTTACTTGAAACAAAATTGGAATTATAACATTATATCAAAGAGATTTGATTTCATTTGTGAATGATAAATTTTTATGAAAATGGCTTAAAATTTAGTAGGTAAAGCATTGTGTTTATAGAAAATGGATCTAACCCCAACCCAAGGTGAGTTAAGGTAGAGTTAAATCTTGGAATGGGTTCAAAACTAACCTAGGCGAGTCAAATATAACCCAAATAGAGTTAATAGTTATCAATTAATCATGATTTGCAATGAATAGGCATGGTTATCTAAAATGAGATATTGTAGGATATTTTTGAAAAAATTGACAACTCACAAAAGGTCATGATGAAAGGCTAGGATATTTTCATTTTTGAATTTCTTTTTTTTAGTTATTGATTAATGGCACATGGATAATTCAACTAGGCTCTTAATTTGGTTTAAATTGTTAATTAATTCTTATAAATTAATTTATATATTTCAATATTTTATATTTGTTCATGTACCTCAATAGGTCCATAAGAAATATTGACTGTTGTGATGCTACATGATGCATAAGAATGAATTTGTGAGAGGTTATCATTGAATATCACAGGATACCCTAACTAGGGATAGCTCAATATGATTACGATCTTTGATGAATGATGCACAATATAAAAAATTATTGTTAGGCTTAATTTACAATGGTTGGTAGTAATCCATCTAAAATTTGGTCAAAGGCCAGTGGTGGCCTGTTTTAGGTGTTTATAGTTTTCACTCTTGCACTTCACTTCTATGTAGGGTTCAACACATCTCCTTTACTATACTTGTCTGTCAGTGGTAGTTATATGTTTTTTGATTGTGTGATAGGTCCCTTTTCATTTTATATACTTTTATAACCATGAAACCTATGTATTTAATTTCCAAATATCCATTGAAAATCTTCATGATCTTACTTGAGACTCTGTATGTTTTAATTTCAATGCCATAGTACATATTATCCTTACACTTTTGGAGATAGACTTGAAGATTCTAAATTAGACCTATAGGAAAAAATTATGTGTAAGAATGTTTTTTTAGGTGTCTTTTAGTAATGTAAATACATTTATTAGGGTCCCCTTTCTTGGGTGGACCTCTTATTTTCTCATGATTGGCATACACATGTCTAGTAGGGTCTACTATGACTAGCTTGTGTGTTATAATCTTCATGCCTCAAAAGAATAAAGTCATTGAATGGATTATAATAAAATTTATAAAACTAGTATATATGTATATTACAACCTCTTTCTTTCTCACTGGTACATATCTCTTTAAACATTTTATTCCTCATGACCCTACCTATAGGTGGCAAATCGCTATCTTAACTTAGTAAGTATGAGAGGTATCTTCCTCTATTAGTGTATTGAGGTCCAATTGATCAAGGAGAGAAAATTCCACAAGATACTCATACTTATATATACCTATGAGTTTATTTACCAATCCATCTTCCACTTAGATACATTGCCTTCTCATGCTAACCTGTAGGAGGTAGTTTGTGATCCTGACTATGTGTAAGATGGTGAGTCTCCCTCATGATAAATATATTATAACATAAAAAATATGTCATCATTGATATGAAATTTTAGACCTTACTTAAACTTATACACTTTATATACACCCTAAAATTTTCTCTTTTACCCAAATTTCCCCTCTTCTACAATCAAGCTTGTAGATGGCAACTTTGAGTTTTTTGAATGTGAGTGTTTATTTAGGAGGCAAGTTGCTTATTTTGATGTTTTATTTTTTTATTTAATGATATAGTCATCTTGATGATCCTTAATTATTCCTTATAACCATCTAAACCTTCTTAATCTCATTACACCATTAATGTTTCTTCAACTTTGTAGTCACAGTCTTGTTTGTATTGAATCCTTGACTGAGTTTGTACTTTTGGGATGAGTTGATGGTTGTGATATTTATTTGACCTGATATCTCTCCCTAAAATGATTATTCATATGTCCATATGAATCCCCATGACTCCTCAATACCTTTTATACCCCATCACAACATTCATAAGCCTTGACTTCTCAATATGCCTAGAGATGATGATTTATTATTTTTAGGGAAATTAGTGTTTAATTCATAAATAATAAAAGGGTATGAGTAGGAGAAAATTGGTAAATAATATTCGAAATTCAAGCTACAAGTTTTTGAAATTTAATTACAATTTGACCTCTTCTAAAAATAATAGTGAGAGATAAAAAATTAGACTTATTTTATTCTATATTGATCTAACTGAGACAAGGTCTAGAAATTTGTGTTGAATCCTAGGACAGTATCATAACTAGAATCCTAAACTTCATTTATTCATTGGATAGGAGTGTTGAATTAAGACACCTTGGGATCAAATGCTATAGTCCTTCCCTATATATATATTATCTTAAGGATCTAACATTTTTGGGTTTTCTTCACCTGATCAATGTTATCTTGTGTACAAAATTTTAGAGCCTTATTATTAATAGAGTTCCTTATAAATCTAATTTTATACGTCTCTATATTTTATACACTTGAAGAGAAACTTTTGAAAATAGGGAAAAGGGGTTAGTGTGTGTAAAATAAATAGACATGCTTCAGACCCCATGTATAGGCATAATACCTACGTACCAATACTTTAAGGAGGGATCAAGCCATATGTAGTTCTCCCTTTAAGAGTGCTTGGTGAAAATGTGAATGAAAATGCAAGAAATGTAAAAATTAGGTGTGTTTGAGATGAGTAATGATTGGTGTACAGACTTGAATTGGCTTGAAAGTGTATAGGTTGGTGATATGTAGAAAATAAGGAAGATTACTTGAGTGGTCCTACTTGTATTCTTGCTTTCTTAAGTGATATTTTCCAACCCTTTCCAAATGATATTTGAATGAGATTTTATATGGATCTATTGGTCATGGGTTAGATGAAATTAGACTAGGCTAGCAAAATAAACAAGAGGAATCAAGGAAAAATGGTAATCTAAGCTCAAATTGTGATTGGATAGGATTGGTAGAAACGGGACACCTTAGGGTCTAGCGTTATAGTCTAACTTTGACGCTATTGTCCTAAGTAGATGAGACTTGGGGGGATGTATTAGTCATGATGAAAGGGTCATGGCTCAACTAGGATCAATTCTAAAAGTCTATAGATGATGGGGAATCAATGGAAACAAGCCTAAGAGAGTTATGAGAGCAAGTAAGAGAGACCTAAGGATTGGGTGTCATTAGCCATGCTCAAGTTACCATTTTTTTCATTTTATATGACTACATTTTCTCCTCTTTTATTCTAATGATGTAATAAAGAAAAATACTAAGATAAAGGAAAAAACATTTACCTAAACTTACCTACAAAGGTGAAGCCCATGAATCTATGTGATGCTGAGTAATGTTGAATAGTTATAAAGAGCACGTTGTGCAAGTGTGAATCTATGAAAGGAAAACAAAGAGTAGATAAGTTCTTATTATATGAAATATAAAACAAGAATGTAAAAAGATGGGTAAGAAAGAGAAAGAGGAATATAAAAGAATTAATACACCTCATTGGGTATGTAAACCAATATAAAACCTATTGTGATGCTGAGTAAGGTTGAGTAATGCTACATTTTGTAGATGATGTTTTACCAAAAGTTATATTGTGAATGGAGATGAGTGCTCAATTTCCAAAAAATTGGATCAAGAATGTAAAGGTTGGCCGTTTGGCTCCATCATCACCTACTAAGTGAAACTAGATGATCTTGCATGTGCTAATTGATGTCTGGACTATGTCTCCAATCCCTCTGAATAGGTGGCTCAAGAATACAAAAGCTATCCCTTTGAATCCATTATTTCCTACTAACTAAAGCTAGATGATCCTATGTGTGCTAATACATGTTTGGAATACATGATTAATCCTTTTGAATATGTGGCTCAAGAATACAAAGGTTGGCCCTTTGGCTCCATCATTACCTTGTGAAGTGAAGCTATGAACTAATATCAGTATGCAGAAGTATATCATATGTGATGGATTTTGAGGCCCATGAATGCTTTGGAAATATAACAATGTGGCATGGATAGTTGAATGTGTACTATAAACTATGCCAATGTTGGCTAACTAAGAAAAAATAGAGATTAGGCTTGTATGAAAGCCACTCTAAAACTAAAAAATTGGCTTATGTGGAAGCTACTCAAGAACATGGGAATGTGGAGGTTAAGCTTGTATGAAAACCACTCTAAAATGATGCCAACCACTTTTAGATAGTGTAAGGCATGTAACTACTAAGAATGCTTAGGCAATGTTGAACTAAAAAATAAAAAAGTAAAAGTGTTGTGTAATCTACCCACAATCACTGGTGTTTGAAACATGGATTCTGATCTAGAAGTTATACCAACTATCGTATCTAAAAATAAAAGTGAGAACTAATCATGTCATGCATGATTCCCCCTATGTTTGGATTCTCTAAGAAAAATATACTAAATACTACTAATTCTAAAATAGTTTGATTGTGCAAAACTATAGATGAACGTACTTTTCTACATGCTTCTATAAAATATAGATTTTTTGTTTTTAGGACAAGAGAACAAAAACAGGACACCCTAGTGTCTAGTGTTGTAGTCTAGCCCCAACACTGTTATCTTGAGTTGAAACTTATCGTTATTCTATATTCTTAACTATCTACCTGGTCTATTCTGATTGGTTTGATGATTAGTTGTTATTTTGGTTCTGAAATTGTATTTTTTGATTGATAGGAGCTTTAATCTCTATAGAAAAACCCTTATTTTTTCCCCCCTCTTTTGATGGTAGGAATAGGTACCCTATAATGACTACCCTTAGAAGAAGAATCCTTGTAAGTGTGTTAACATAGAAAATATACATGATATAGTAATGATAATTAATAAGATATATCAAGATATAACATGGTTTGAATTGAGATATTATTATATCAACAGGGGTATGACTAGATAGATATAATAATGTAATAACATGTGTAATGCATTGGAATTTAATTAAAACTAGAAGTGTTAGTTGTTAGTTTTTATTTGGAGGGATGGATCATGATATCCATCATGGCATCCAAGAAGCAAGATAATGCATGATATGGATCATGCCATTGAAACAATTGATAAACAGTCAAGCAATAAGAACACAAATCAAGAAGCATAAAAGGGTGGCCAAGGGTCCACACAAATAATGAACATTGGTACAATTCACTCAAAATGGAAAGAAAACATACAAGTAATGTTTACATGCCACATACACATACAAGTGGAGCAAGAAAAGTTGGCACAAGGGCCATAGGATCATAGAAGAGTACAAGTAAAGGAAATTGGAAAATTTCCTAAGGGACACACATGAATAGAATCAAATGACATTAGAAAATGTCTTAAGGCATATATAAGAGACAAGCAAGAAGTGGCAATGCAATCACATCAATCTACGCTAAGAAAGAAGATAAAGAATGTAAAGACTAGAAAGATATAATCATATCTAACTAATCAAAGAAAGAGGGAAAGTATACAAGACATGCTTAATACAAGACTAGGTATATGCTAAGAAATACACAAGTTATAGATACTAATGATATTTCGATAAAGTAATCTATGTAATTTAGTAGATAATGTACATCAACAAGATAACATAGAGTGTGAACTATAAGAATGACATAAATTGGATGGTGTAGTTATGTAGAAGATGCCCCTAGTGGGTATGTATATCATTGTGTGTCTTGAATGTAAAATTATGAATGCCCCCTCAATGGGTAGAGTGAAATAACCAAGTAGCTAAATTTCACTGCACATACTCAAATAAGATTAAGTGAATCATGGTAATGTAGATAAATTGATATACAATAGCATAGAATAAAAAATGTAAGTCCTAGCATAGTAGTATCAATGTAAAGAATGGATGATGTATATAATTGAAATGTTTTTGTTGTTGTGTTATATTTGAATGTTTTTGGATTTTTTGAAATGTTATATTATTTTTGTATTTTCAAATATTTTAACTATGTATAATCAAGTAGAAGAGATTATGTATAATCAAGTATATGAAGTTATGTACATGTAATGCTGGAAGGAAAACTATGTACAATCATTTAAACAAAGTAATATGTACATAATGATATAAAAGACTAGGCTGGAGGGGGAAAGGGGTCCAAAGATGGATCCTATTGGGAATGGAAATGGAAGAAAGGGTCATGACCATCATCAAATATCTTGAGATCATCATCATAAATGCCATCATATTCTGTAGATGTTAAATTCATGGCGTCATCATGTCAAAGGTGAACTAAAGGTTGCTCTGCTGGTGGAGATGTTAACTCTACTCTAGGACATTTAGTCCTACTAATTGATGACTTTATTAGAAGTATTAGAACTAGTGCTTTAGGCAGTGCTATAATATAAATAATACCTTGATCCTATAGTTTATCCAATCTCTACTATAAATATGTACATGAATTTGTATCATGGCCTGTGATCTTGTGAAAAGTAGAGAATAGGTGACCATGTTGCTATGACAATCTACTAATAGATCTATGTCATACTATAGGTAATGTGATCAATCCATGATCAAGTAATATCTATAATATAAACTATGGCTAATGAAGTGTGTTATCTACCTAAATATAAATAACTAACTCTATATCCATAAAGGTAACCATGTGAATTGTATATGCTAAGTGATCTATCTATGGTCATGAGTGTGGAGTATATCTTGAGAGTGTAGTGTGTGATGCTAAAAGTGATGTAAGATGTGGAATGAAAGCTATAGAGTCATCTCAGTACTCTCATATGCTAGTTGGTGTAAAGCTCAATCCACACAAATAATCAGCTATGAGTGTGGGTGTCATATCATCATCTAAATAAGCTTGGGAAATTATATCAATATCATGTATATATGGTAAATCAAAATTTATGATAAGGGGTAATTATGATATAGGATTCTGATCATATGTAGTATTAGAAGATAGTATTGCTACAAAATAATCTATAAATAATGGAGTAACTATGGAATCAACTAGAACTATTGGTACTACTATTGATGATTATGTATGTGTAATAGGTGTCATAACTATGATTGATGGAGTAGGTGGAATGGTTGAAGCTACTATGACTGGTAGAATATTTAGAGCTAAAACTAAAATTGTAAGTGGAGGAATGTGATAAGTGATAATGTCTCCAACCTCATATGTATGTATTTGATCAAGAAAAATGTGATGATATGGTGGCTATACTACGAGATATGGTGTCATATCTATTGAAATAGTTGAAGATGACTCTGTAATTTGACAATATCTGAATGACTAGTTGTCTATTAGACATGTGCATAGATATCCTTCATGGAGAAACATAATAAATTAATGGACAATAGAAGGAATGGCACCCATATTATGTATCCAAGGTCATCCAAGTAAAAGATTAGAGTGGAGAGGCCTTGGCATGACCTGGAACTAACTATAGGGGGTTTTGGGTCCTACCATGATATCCAAAGTAATGGTTCCCTATGTCTATCATGGTATATCATCAAACCCTCAAATGTTTTTATATGATTTTTGAATTGATGCCATATCTAAACCCATGGCTTGTAAGAATGTGATATGACATATATTATGTTTGAAACCACTATTAACAAGAGCTCTTTTTATTGCACTATTTTTTACTTGAACTTTTATGAATAGTAGTAAATTTTGATCAATAACTATCTATGAAGTCATGTCCTCATTGTCAAAAGAAATTACATCTTTTATAGTTTTTAAAGTGTTGACTATTGATGCAAAATAAGAAGGTTCTAAATCAATGGGCATAAAAGTCTGAGTGCGTGCCTGATAAATAATGTCCTTGAATACATTATATTTTTTAAGAACTTATAAAATGGAAATATTTTTTGGAGTATTTCTCAACTGATTAACAATATCATATTCCTTATACAAATCTAGACATGTGGGTGGGTTAGGCCTAAGATGGGAAGGAATAGAAATGTGATAGGGCTCTTGGATAGGTGGAGGTATGGTAGTATATGGAGTAATATCTCTAACCATATTATCTACTATCTATATAGGAGGATTAGTGGATACGAAAGGATAATGAAGATAATCAATTGGTCGAGGTGGTAGAGGGATAAAGGGTGTCAACTGGGCTCTTTGGTGATGGGTAATAACCTAGGGAAGAGTGAAATAGACCATGAAACAATACTCAACATGGGGTAGAGGGTCCAAGGGAGGTGATACAAGATATGTATTAACATGTTTAAGAATAAATTACTTAACATCATCTCATATAATCATAGAATAATCATGAAATGTAAAGAATGAAGCTTTGTACTAACATATGATAGACTTCATCATTCATTACATGATAGGGCCTACTATGGGTTCCTTTTAATTTAAAATAAATGTAAGAAAATTTTGTACATAAGTGAGAATATTTTTTTAAAAATTTGATTATGGATGTAAGGCGATACCTCAAGAAGCAAATAGGTGCTAGTATATGCAACTAGGGATTTGACAATAATATTTTTGGAAAATACAATGAAGTTTTTAAATTGAAATAGAATTTTCAAGTTATGTATGTAAGTAAACATTCATAAATTTATGGGAAAGTGTTTGATTTAATGGGATCTAGTAGATACATCAAGGGTTTTGAAGATTTTTTTTTTTTTGAAATTACCACAATTCTTTTTAATTTAGAGTGATTTTTTGATTTCAATATGCAAATAAAAATTCAAAAAATTATTGGAAAATTACTCGGAGTTAGTTAATGTAACTATGGTTTGAAATAAAATTATTTTTAAATTAGTATTGAATTTGAGAATTTGAATCAAATTTCTGATTTAGGTATGCAAGTGAAAAATCAAGAAATTATTGGATTAATATTGGAAAATTACTAGGAGCTAGTTGATGCAACTAGGATTTGAAATAAAATAATTTTAAAATTTACTACTAAATTTTAAAATTTTGGATGAATTTAAACTTTAAATATTCATGAAAAAAATCAAAATTTTAATTGAAAAATTAGCTAGAAATTTAGCCTAGGGTTTATAGGGATTTTATGCATAATTCAAAGTAAGTTAGGTTCACCAAATGATTTATTATTTTTGGGAAAATTAGTTTTTAATTATTAAATAATAAAAGGGTCATACATAGGATAAAATTAGTAAATAATATTCCAAATTAAAGCTACTGATTTATGAAATTTAATTGCAATTGAACATTTTCTAAAAAGAATAGTGAGAGAGATAAAATTAAACTTATTTTATTTTGTATTGATCACAAATACGATCCTAAAATTCATTTCTTGATTAGATAGGAGTGTTGAAATTGGACACCTTGGGCTCTGACACTATAGCCCTTCCATGGTGTTATTGTCCTAATGATCTAAGCTTTCTAAGTTTTATTCACCTAGTCAGTGTGAGCATGTGTACTAAATTTTTGGGCATTATTGTCAATATATCTCCTGTTATATATGATTTTATATATCTTTGTCTTTTATGCACTTGAATACAAAATTTTGTAAATAGCTAAAATGGGTTAGTGTGTGTAATATGTACTTAATGTGCTTCACACCCCATGTGTGCGAATGCTACATACATACCAATACTTTTACTAGGGATCAAGTCATATTTAGTTCTCCCTTTAAGAGTTCTTGGTGAAATAGTGAATGTAAATGTCAGAAATTTAAAAATTGGGTGTGCTTCACATGAATAAGGGTTATGTAAGGACTTTAATTGCTTTGAAAATGTATAGGCTTACCATATGCAAAGAATAAGTAATATTGATTGAGTTGTTTTTCTTGTATTCTTGCTTTCTTGAGTGATATTTACCAACACTTTCTAAATGATCTTTGAATGGGATATTATATGGATCTATTGGTCATGGGTTAGATGAAACTAGACTAAGCCAACATAATGAACAAGAGGAATCAAGGAAAAATTATAATCTTAGCTCAAATTGTGATTGGATAGGAGCAATGGAAAGGGGACACCCTAGGGTCTAGTTTTATAGTTCAACTTTAGCACTATTGTCCTGAGTAGGTGGGACCTAGGGGGATGGATTAGTCATGAAAAAAGGGTCGTAACTTAGCTATGATCACATCTAGAAGGTTATGGATGAATAAAAATAAGTGAAAACAAGCCTAAGAGTGTTATGAGAGCAAAAAAGAGGGACTTAAGGATTGAGTGTCATTACCCATGTTCAAGTTACCAATTTTTGCATTTTATATGACTACAAATGACAAGTGGGTGCTTAAATGAGAGCATGTCTCTCTAAGACTGAGAATTGATTCTTAATATGGGAAAGTGAGGGATATTTAACCCATAATAAAAATAATAACCATAAAAATTATATTATTGCATGTCTTGTTGCATCCATATTATTCTCTATAGTGAAAACAGCTATGTTCAACTCTTGCAATGGAGATTACTCTGTATGGTAGTCATACTATAAACAAGAAATTAATGGAGTTGAGTGATCATTTAAACATTATGGAAACCATCAATGATTTGATAAAAATTTAATGGATCTCTAATAATCAATAATTACAATCAACAAATTTTTATTGACAAATCTCATGTATTAAAGGCTCCAAAATGCCAAGAACATACTGTCTACAATCTGCAAGTGTGACCATTTGAAGGTTTTATTAATCCCATGAGATCACATACATTAATTTAGTCTTTAGTATGGTGTATAATGGTTGTTAAGACCCTTAATAAGTCATCCAAATTTCCATTCTTCTTTCATCATGCTTAGAAATGGAGAAACCAAAGCAAACCTCAACCCTACCTAGATGGAAAATACACAGTGAGTCCTTCACCTTCTTAGTGATATTTCCTAAAGGAGGGAAAAATAATATAGGAACTGATTACATAAAATGGTAGACTACTAAGGTAACCTTAAATTTTAAGATTACCAAGGTAACCTCCTCTAACCAAAATATTGGGTCCTCATTCTCTCTCCTTTGTTTGTACCAAATAGAAACATTACTGGATTTTCTAAGCTACCAAGGAGATGAATGGAAGAAAGGAATTAGTTTTTTAATATTTTTGACTTGAAACTCAATAGAAATCATGGATATTGGCCTAGGAGGCATAAAATAATCCATGCACATTCCTAAACATGATCTTTCTCTAATAAAACTATATAGACTACCTAAAAACTCTCTTTATACAATAAAAATTTTCCATTCTACTTGGATACTGATGGAAATGATATGTAAAGTGCCCCTACAATATAAAAATTCTTATAAAAACTTGTAGTGATGTTTCCATCTCTTACTTATACCAAAAAATTATCATTTATTTCTAAAAGTCATCTGGAACCTTAAATAGAGCAATAAAACACGTTGAGAATGGAATGCTATGTTACAAAGTTGATTTACCACCTTTATAAGAGTTGTAAAGATTCTAGGATGTGTGATATGACTTATACACCACATTAAATGTCTCAAAATGACCCCTTGGACCACTTAACACCATTATACCCACTTGACCATGCTAGGAATGATTATAGAACCATAAGGTCAAGAATAGCATTTACCTTAATTTTGTCAAAATAACCTTAAATCATGCTAAAAGAGGCTTGGAAATACCATTTTAAGGACATTAAAAGACATATTATGGCCAATATCCTAGGTTAGGATACATTAAAAGTAATTTTTTGAACCACAAGGGTTGATATGTCACATGTTGTGGGGGGGGTGGGGGGAATTATCAACATTATTGGTGACTCACAGAGGTTGACTAGCCTATTGGTCAAGAGAACCAACTATCTCATTCCTTTGGGCAAAATAGTCACACATGACAACATGAATTGAGATGAATACTCTTTGTGAGATTGAAAAACAATCCTGACCTTGAAAATATTTAAGGACTACAACAACCTCACCACACATAAAAATATAACACACACATAAACAAGAGGGAAAACTAGGTGTTGGCAGACACTTATTTAAAACTATGGAATCAATAAAACAATTTACTATGTACAACTAACCTAAACAATCCTTCCTCCTCTTGGGTAAAAAATGAAGTTTATTATATTATTTATTCCATGAGATGAGCCAATTAAAAGTACAAGCTACTAATCATGTTTTGTTCTTATTTGACCAATTCCTTATTTTACCACCATTATCTTTTCCTTGATCTCAAATGACTCTACATCAACAAACATGTCCCCAAGTAAACATATTTATCTTGAATTTCAATTTTTGCCTTAAACTATTATATATCTTTTGCAATTTGAGAATTTTCCAAGTTGGTCACATCTTTATTGATAGATATAACAATCTCAATGTTTGCTTCAATTGGCTCCTTGAAAATAATATTTTCTAATTTTATAAGGTACCATATTCATCTTACCTTTGTGTAACTTTAAATTTAACCTATTTAATATGATCTTCAAGACATATTTTCTCACTAGGTACCTTGCATTATTCCCCAACAAATTCATCTTATTGTTATTTAGGTACTTGCCTTCCAGGATCTTCAAGATTCTTGATCATGTATAAATAGGACCACCTAAAGTTATTAGGACCATGGATCTACTTTTTATACTGAACAAGATAAAATTAAATGGTGTTCTCCTTACGACTCTTGTTAAGATCTTGACCATGCTCATTGTCTAACTTGAAAATTTTAGCATTATCTTGATGAAGTGGAGATGTATAATACAAACATGAACAAAAGGTATCTAGGTCTTCCTAAAGGTAATATCTTCATGATCAATCAAAGAGGCATGAACCTTATTATCACTCTTACCATTTCCTTATGGAGTAGTAGGTTGATCAAGTGCCTCTAACTCTTTAATAGGGTCATAACAAAATTAATGTTCTATTCCAAATTGATACTCCAAATAACTTAGAGTGTTCTTAGCTTCAACAATGGGTTCATGAGGGTTTTTTTTATGGTTGTCTCCTAGAGAAGAAGTTTTTTGTGTTTAATCCACCTCAAATTCATGCCATTGTGACTATTCTACATCATCAAACTTCATTTTAGGCTCAAATTTTTATCTAGTGGGATGAATAAAAGTATCAATAATGGTCTCCTTATCATAGGTGCTTGAAGTAGAATTTTCAAGGTGCTCTTGTAATTCACTTGAAAATACAACATAATAAAGTTTTTTTGGGACTACCACCTCATTAGTGCTCTTTATCAAGTTTTTATTCACATATGAATGATCTAATTCTACCTTAAATTTAACTAGATTCTTTTCACTTGGATTCCCTTCATTTTGTCTCCAAAATAAAGGTCCTCCTTTAAATAGGGAGATGGTAGGAGGGAAAAAATGTCAAACTAGTGGAGTTGGAACATAAGAATCTATAGACTACACTTTACTTAGTTTAGGGGCTGAAGAGACACTCTCAAAACTTGACAACATCTTAGGCTTGGTACTCACAACTTATTTATCTCTTTGCATACCTAGACATCTATGTACAACTTGAACTTGAATAAGAGGGGAGGGACTTTAAAATATTGATAATCTCCTTGTCATGAATTATTAAACATTTATCTCTTCTTGGTTTGGGTTTGTCATGGGAGTATTGGTCTAATGATATTTATTATGGATGTCATTATTACCCCTTCATGTATCCAACATAAGTTGGTGTCTGTTCTTACCAAGGTAGTGTCTAAAGTTGTTTACAGTAAGGTAATTTGAAATTTTAACTTAACAATGTTTATTTTTGGGGGTTTTGGTCCAAAGGTAAATTAAATAATATATTGAAATATATATAAACATGCACCATCATGTAGTGCTCGTTCAGACCTTTCCAATGGTATGCAAAACATAGAAAATAAAGATGGTATGTTCCTTGTGTAACTGGTCAAAGTTCTAGTCAACAAGAGGTCAAATATGGACAACCTAAATAAATTTACCATAATGTAATGTATAAAATTTAGTTTCATGATGTATATCAAGATTTATAACACATTTTTAATAGACCAATTCTGAGTCCATATGTGGAAGTTAAGACTAGTCAAAGTTGTGATCAAACATGGTCAACGTGATAAAATGGTAGAAAGTGTGAACCAGTCATGTAGTGATGTGTGGTAGTGAGTTCATGAAAAATATTTGTTTTAGTTTCTCATATTCATCTTCGATAGTCATATTTAGTAAAAATCCAACTATAGGGATTATAGTTGGTGGAGTTTTCTTTTGTCTCAGTGAGGGACCCTACTGTCAATAGAACTATGGAACACCCAGTTAGACGTTGACAAGTGTTGAATTATGAGTGGTCCACATGGTTGGTCCTCTATCAACCACATGGATTGACACCACTTAATTAATTACATAAAAAATCTTTAGAATGCCAACTTACCAAATGTTCCATTCAAAATGAAGGTTTTAAGTCCAAGTCACCACAACTTGCCACGTACCAAGCTTAAACCACATGCCAAGTTTGCCACATTCCATGCCAAGATCGAATGCCAATGATTTATAATTATCTCCAATGTGGAGTATGAATTTTAAGGCACTAAAATACCATGGTGGAGATAATACGTGGCCAAATCCATGAAGCAAAACATGGAGATAAGTATATATGAAGCCTTTCACATATTATTATCCCACCAATGTGGGACTTGGGATATGGATAACAATAAACCCAATGCCTATGGTTTCAAACCATGGAATTTTGGGTAGAATGATAATGTTCTCAATATCACACCCACTAACCAAAGTAATATTTAAAGTGGGAAAATTTTTATTTGAACACAAGTTTCAGCTAAGGAGCCAATGCAAAATAAAGAGCAGCTAGCACACTTCCTCAATTTTGAGGTACCTAGAAGCATTTTCAGACTTCGGAGCAAACTATAAATTTGTTATAGATTCTAAGATAGTTCCATCCATATGTTTAGTGTCTATATTTTAGGTCATATAATTCCATTTATAATGATTAAAATTTAAACCTTTCAATAAACTATGTATAGGCCATAACATACCAATTTGTGAAATCTCATGTTTTGAAAGACTTGGAGAGGTTTTCAATTCTCAATGTAAACTAGGAAAATGTCCTAGACTCTGAGATGAATTCAAAAATATGTTTAATTTAATATGATTATTTTATTAAGTCTATTTTTTAAGTCCATTTTCAAGACTTTTAGTGGGAAATTCACAAGATTGCGAGATTGCATTGATGATAGTAAGGTGGAAGGTCTATCCGTGGATTCTAGGATTTTTTGAAGGTTTATTGCTAATTTGTATGAAGTATTAGATTATCCATTTAAGAATCATGATGTTTGGCCATGTACTCACTTTTCAAGGAAATGGATCAATTCGTACTATAAGTGAACTCAAAGACGTAGGCATTGCCAAAATCCATTATCAAGTGCTTGTCATGAGTTGATTTTATTCATGCATTATTTTTAAAAATTTTAATTAATTTTAATCATTAATAATTATTTAATGCATAATTAGTCAAATATAACATATTAATGGAAAATTGAGCACTTCAAGGTTTGAGATAAATATGTATTAAAAGGACAAATATAGTTTCATTTCCTTGAGTGTTTTAGGAAATTATGTGATTTGACTAAAGGATCTAAGGT